>JAUMHA010014787.1:0-14608 GCA_032359765.1 Saxidomus gigantea
CACCAAAGTATTGGTGGACTCGACGCTAACTTCACTACTAGTAAGTTAAAACCACTTTAAACCAGTATCTTTAAATTTGCAGTGTGATTTGTATAACTGAAAGTGAAAGTGAGTAAGTGAAAATTGAAATGCGTTACCGTGGAAACCAGATCTCTGATAATGAAGGCACCAATAGTGGCCTCCTCGTGGTTATCTTGTATATCAATATTGATTATGTGTGCAGGGTGAGTTTCTGTCTTCTCTCTCGACTCCAGTTCTGTAATATACATAATGGCTTTCAGATCACACAACAAAAACAGTGCTAGCAGTTTCGATAGCAATTTTATTAACACGATACGGAATGATATAATAATAAATGATGAATAGGTGATCAAGAAATAAATTGGATTCAATATTTATCACATTCTAGATGTGATCATCAATTTCTACAATTCGTAGTCTAGCCGTAACCAAACGTTTTCTGTCTTCTCTCGCTCATTTTGGTAAATAGGTCGTAGGTCAAAAAGCTTCACTTTTAAAAGGTCCATTACTAAGACCAAATAGATTTTTCTGGAATTGTAACAGGGAAATACAGTTTGAAACTGACTTCTAAAACTTTACAATAACCGTGGAGTATTTTCCCGTTTGAAATACTGCTGCAGAAAAACGGGTGAATGTTTTTGTATTTCCTTAGACTTTTTGTCCTACTCTCGCTTTATTGCATATTGTCAACAGTCAGAAATATACGTTGCAGATCATTGGAAGTGAAATTCTTTCAAATTTATTTAAAATTAGGCATGCTTATTCATATTTACAGCCTCTTTCTGTGAGATTTTTGGAAAATTACAAAGATTTTTGAAAACTGGAAAACCTACTTTCGTTTTTGAAAATGCAAAATATAATTTAAAACTCAAATTTTCAACACAATATGGTCACATTCGATGCAGTGTGTGATATTTTCCTTCTGAGAAGACGCCTGTTACAATTCAGGATTAAAAATAAAATTCGATTTGGTCTTAGTAATGGACCTTTAAATCTATTCCGTATTTTCAAGATTCGTTATGAATTTGTCATTTTCTACCCCGTTATAGCCCCGATCCCGTTCCTTTAGCGATCAAATAAACCCATACACAGTTCAGAGTATTTTACTTTATTACTGTAACAGATGTGCCAAACGAGGACGTAAAGTTCAACAGCCTTTTCCGTTAATATCTAGTCAACAGTTTTCTTTTAAAACATCATTCCTAGTACCAAATGTGTGTCATGCGCAAGATAACGCGGCACTAAGCTGAATGTACATGTACTAACAAACCGCAACAGACGAACATATTATATATAAAATTGAAATGTGCTTACTCATTTTTTTGTGCGTGTGCTTTTTGTTTATTTTATATCAGATTTGTTGAACTCTAAGTTTACGACACATGCAACACAATAAAGTGTTATTTTCAGAAATCGGAACGCGAATTTTCCAAGTTTACCAACTAAAATTTCTTCGACATTTCTAGTGTCATTTTTTTCCGGCGATCGAAGTTTGGTCGTTGTTGCGAAAGGTGCCTGTCATTTCAGGCTTATCAAGAGTCAACCCCGGGCTTGCGGTCATCCAACATACACTCGGTTGCAAACGAAAGTATGCCATTAAACGTATCGATCTTAAATTTCGAACACTTCCTGTATAAACCATTTGCTAACGACTGAATGTTATATCAATGCACGCGAGATTCAGCATAGATTGCTCAAAATTTTATACCAAACATCTGGTTTTTTTTAAATAATACATATAAAATAACCAAAACACAAGTGCAATTTTTTTTTTGCAACAGGGTATACCTACATATAAACATACGTACCTTCTACGATTTGGTCGTAGACCCGTTCCTCGCATGAAATGATAATGTCGAACGTATTGTCTTTGCAAGCTTGAAATCTCTCTGGCTTGGGTTTGATCCTGCGGTTTCTGTCCAGCATGTGTAAAATACCATTTTGTGTATATCTGTTTAGTCGTTAAGGATATAATTTCGGGAGTCTGGGCTCCCTTTTAACATACAAGACAAGCATATTGTACAAACGTATATCAACGTGGTTTCCACTTCCAGTAGTAATTAATTAGTCTACCGGTGTAAGAAAAAAAATAAAACTACAAACTTTATTCATATAAGATTGTCATGGTTTAACACTGTTGCGAAATTCACGTAAACTCTTACCTGTGAGATAAATCTTCTTCACGTTACTAAAATATTTACGAGATTAACGACCACATCAAACCAGTTTGCTTTCAGCTCAGCATTACACTTTTAAAACATACCAACTATAGACTTGCTCAAAATTTAGTTTCAAGTTTAGTTCGACCAGCTTTCATATACAAGAGCAATGGAACAACAATATTTTTCACAAACGGACAGATTGTGGGCATTTTGTTCAAATTTGAACCCATTCCTCAAACACATATGTATTCGTTGTAACCCAGTGGCTAAGCCATCCCACCTTATCACTTTTTCAGTTCAAGATATCAAACAGTTACTGCACATGTTGATATACGCTCGTTCAGAAAACTGACAAGTCTTAAAGAAATGTGTTTTGTTCAATCAAACACGAAAACTGGACGCTGCGACTGATGCGAAACAGGCACAATCGAACATTCAAAAAAAATTTGATTTAAAAAAATAGGCTTGAATTTATTTACTTTATGTTAATAACCGAGCCATAAATATCGAACGACAGCCTTTTTCATCTCGACGTTCTATTCCATAAACTAATATCTGCAGAAAGAAATCGTGAATCGAGGCTAAGGCTCTTATGTCTTACATGATAAGTATGGTTGCCATTACCGATGATTACAGACTGCTTTTTAAAGTTTCTAACATTATCTGAAACAAAATTTTCTTAATGATGCAGTTAGTTTAATCATCCGTCTTTTTCATGAAGATAGCATCACATCTGTGGTTTCAAGTACAGGTAGAATGGAAAATTCAATAAGTTAGGAAGCCTGAAAGATTTTTGTTCTCTTTGTTTCATGTACAGTATCACATACCAAAGGGCAAAATGCCAAGCCCTTTTCTCAATCAGCAGTGTTAGTACATGTATATAAATATCACATAGCTTTGAAATGGACAGTAATAGTTATCCGCCACTCGGTTACAATAAGTTACTGTGCCACGAAAGGCTGTGTCATATTTATTTCACAGCTGTGAAATGGACGTGGCTAGCCGAGTTCAATATAGGTTTTACAGTCGAGTACTCGCGTCCAATAGAATCAGTATTGTACTTAACAATGTATAATGATCTCTTTATTTCACACCACCGCCGTATGTAACACTTTCTGCAAGAATGCAGTACAGTTGTCCCGTATTAAGTCATGTGGGGCATGCGTCCCGGTGAGTCATGTGACCTAAATCGGGACATTATGGATTTGAATAAAACAAGTTCATGCAGTCCAATACTGCCACATGTCACAAATGTTATACGGCTATTGGTTACATATGGTGTGAAATAAATCGTTATTGCTAGATACAATATGTAATTGTTCACAGTAAAGAAATTCGCCGACCCTCTAGAGGACAGTATAGATCGAAATAATCGTTCGTGTATATGAATAAACACAGTTCTTGAAAATTCAGTAGCTGATCAAGGCAGACAACTCTCACCTTCTTTTTAATTATTACTTTCGTTTTGCTTATAAATAAATCCATTAAATGCTCATTAATAAAGGTGTATTTTTTAATATTACCTATTAGTATTTTGGTGTATTTAATGGCCAATAGTTCGCTACAATTATTACCCCTGCGTAAACCGTTTCAAATTTATTTTTTACTCCATGTTCTGAACAACGATAATCAGAATTCACTGACCCAGTCCCGGTGATTATTCGAATTAATCTCCATGTTTCAAAGATGCATTCACAAGTGTTTTGTTGTATGGAGTTCTGGGTTGAAAGCTGTACCACTGTTAGTTTAATCCACAAAGTAACAGATCTATAGTCTCCACATGTGTTACAAACTTCCGATATACGCTCATTATCCGTGAAACATCGCCCCCGGTAGATACGATTTTTCATCATGTATTTTCATGTTGCATCTTATAATATACATAATTCAGTTTTTGGCAAAACTGCAAGACCGTACAGATATTAACATTAAACGTTTGACTCTGTTAAGCAAAACAGCCACCAAGGTCTTTTATGTTTTTATATATCCCTACGTATAATATTTAACAATGGTTACTAGAAATTTGAGAAAACATTGCTCGTCAATCATCAGGTTTTTATGACATATGCGTTGTCCTTTGAAAAAGTTTACACCTCTTTTTCTTTGATATTGTATCTTTAAATTTAAACGTTGAAATTTAGCTTATTATACAATAGTCACAAAAATCGCACTGTATTATCTCAATAAAGGTTTTGGTCAAGCCTTACAGAATATGCAAGCTCTGTTTTGAGAACGTGTGGACCAATCATTCAATACATATTTGTTAACACGTTTATACTAAACATATTCCATTGTTGATATTGAAAAATACATAAAACCACATACTTTGATACATAGAGAAACGGATTAGTGGCACTTAATAACAAATTTGCAAAACGAAAGTAGATTTAACAATTTCTTGTCATGCTGACATCGTGTCTAACAGTTTGTTATAAGAGATGTCCCGAGCTATTATGTCAAGTTATTGCCAATATTACTAAATATTATATAGTTGTATTTTGGATACATGCTATTTCTGTCGTAAATGGTCAAGATTTAATTGTTTAAATTGGGCATTAAGTGTTAGTTTTAGCTGCGTAATGAACATTTATTTCTTAAATGCATGGTTTCACTTTAAAAATTGCAGATATTCAATTTGGCTCGGTTTCTTTCCTTTTTACATTTTTTTTTACATTTACAGACGGTCCGTTATCGAAAATGTGTACAGGTCCCCTATTACAAGCGGTCAGGTCTATGTAAGTAGATAAAAACGACGGTGATAAAAAATGACTCTACGAACAATACGAACAATTTGCAATTGGCTACAGTTGTCGCCACCCAGACTCGATCATCTACCATCACATTTCAATTCCGGCGCATACACAGAAACGTTAGTCAATTGAATTCCCACTGCGTAATCGGATCTGATATTACATGTATTCAGTTTGCGTATATCTATTTCCTGCAGATTAGCATGGCCTTTGCGCGACGCTCCTAGAAACCAAGTGCTTACTTCCATTAACTGACGACTGTAGTTCCTAAATAAATTAAAGCCGCTTTCCTTGTGAAAGGACAAAGAACAAAATGCGATAAATAAATGTTTCAGTAATTTTTTTTTCGTCGCAAAAATCTCGATGCATTCTGTATAAGTAACTCCATGTTGCCAATATTTTCGGAATTGTTTGTGCAATACATGAATACGATATTATACCGGCCGATTTGTATATAATCATAACTTAAGCGCATTAACGTTCCAACTTACTAATGCACAACATGTATTTCACAGCAATGGATAGATGTGCGACCTTTCAACGCCTCCCAAATACACGATTTTAATTTTCCGATAACCGCTCGCGTCACGAAACGCACGTGCCAATTTTCCCGCTAAATGCATGTACATTATAGATTCAACTCGGTATTCTATTGGTTCCAAGTACATTACAAAGAACATGTATCAAACGTATCGAATACTGAAATATCATCATAAACGAATACTGAAATATCATCATAAAGTATAAATCAAATTTTTAACTTTGCACAAGAGATGACCATTTGCACCAAAAGCGCCAAACATTTTGAATGAATAGTTTGCCAATACGTTCCTTTCATTTTTAATTTTAGAATCTATAGATGTGCAATTTCGTGAAAAGGTTTTTTCACAAGCCTCTTACTAAATTTTTAAAAATATAATGCTGAAATCTGGAAGAAATTATTTAGATTCATAAATTTCGGAGACTATCGAGTCTCGATTCAAGCTACATACGTCTAAACGGGGGACAACTCTAAATTTGGAATTTTAAAAAACTCGCCGAGATTGTCTCTCTTTTAGCTCTCATCAAATTCATTGAAACAGAAAGTACAATTCATCTTCCTGTTTAACACGATTTGTGACTGATGTCCTACATAACTAGAGGTGCTTAAGTGCTTCATACTGGAATCGCTTTAGAAGATAAAGTGAACGGTCGAACGCCAACGCTCGTCAGGCCATTTCACACGGCACTTCCAATTAAACGCCCGTTAAGATAGTCGAAATATGGTCGGGCAATCAAATATCGACCAAGACATTTAACGTACGATCTTTTTCCCGTAACGATTTAGTAAAAACCGTGAATCAATTGTCATATGGAAAAAACAGCCACCGATCAATTGCATTTGTGTAATATCATTACCTGCTGTTATGCAAGAATAGCGTATTTCGGCAGATATTCTTCATTCGGTAAATGAAGAATGTAAGTTTTTAAAAATGCTGACGTACAAAATCAATATGGTACATTAAACAAGACTAGACTACGAATTGACGTGTGCCATTTTCTGGTTAGGACCTAATGAAACGCGTAATAACTGGAATGACGGAAACGGTGCTAGTTTAACTTCCTTGTATAGAATGTTCAACCGCGACACTTGTACAGTGTACGTACGTCTTGTAAAACGCCTTCACATCGGTACAATTCGCGAGCCGGCCATAGTCTTTAAAATTGTGTATATATACATTTCAAAGTTAATTTGTCAGCATGTGGCTCTGGAAAGTGTACTAGTACGTACTAATCTTGGCAACAAGGCACTCGAGATCATTTGATTTTGTCAGATGAACTTTAGCGTTCCAGAGAGATGTTTGTCAAAATGTCAAGGTCACGTGACTTCAGCAATCGGCACAGCTTCTGCTCACTGCAAGAACACGGGCACGTGACCTGTAGATTGTATCCTTGATTACAACATAAGTGTAAGAAAATAGACGAAGCATATAAATCGATTTACATAAAAAGATGCAGTAGCAGTACACTTCAGTCCTTCAACTCATCAGATACATACATAGATAACCTTGTCTTCTGTCGCAACAACGGTCATATTATTAATAATATCGGGTAAAGTATTTGGCATCTTAACAGTCTGCAATCTATGACAAATCATCATCTTTATCTTAATATTGTAGGTCATGGTAAAAAAAGTCTGACACGGAGGTCTGTTGCTACATGTATAAGCAAGATGTTACCCGATACAGTAGCCTTAAAAAAAAAGTTGATTCAGTCAAGAGTTGACCTAAGTTTTCCTTTAACATGTCGGCAAATCAAAGGTTCAAGATGGTGTGATCATCACAGTCTAAATCAGTTTTTATTCAGCAATGGCTTGACATATCTTTGATGACCATATGTTATCAGAGATCACTTGGTGTAAATCTGTTTCAAACATTGCCTTATTCTGTTTGTCCAGACTGCATGCTGTCAGAGGGAAACCTTTTATAATTTCGAGGTTAAAAGGTCAAGGTCAAGTTCATAAATGTTGGTTCAGTAGCACGATAATGACTATTATACGGACTCGAACTAATAATGGATTGTTTTGTAATCGGTAAAATTCATAAAACTAGGTCAGAATTAAGGAAACACATAACCAATTTTTGCAGGTACATGCACATTAAAAAATTAGTACCATGAGCCTTCAGGTAAATCTGCTAGTGTGTACATGAACCATAGCTCTACTTTGCAACCTTATAGTCACTTATGTACATGTATACGGACACACTTCAGTGAATACCTGCAAATCTTAAAGCGTTTAAGCAGCACAACTTACTTGTGGCAATAAATGCTCCCCGAAGCATGCATTTTTGGACAACAGCGAACACGTTCTGTTCTGTCCTCGCAAATGAAAACTGAACAAGTTTCAAATAATTTGCATGAAATTGTAATGGTAGACAATAAAAATAAAAATAATAAAGGGACATAATTCAATTATATAAAGATGAAATTCTTGAACATTGTACTTCCTCTAAATGCCTTGCTTAGTTGTATTCAATATTAAGTAAATTTGTTGAACAGTTTTTGAGCTATGTAAAAAGATAACATTATAAAGGGAGATAATTTTACTTTTAATTCACTTTTAATCTATTCCCCTTTTTTGTGTTATCCCTGGTATTGGTGTGCATTTCATGGCTCATAAATATGCATGTCATGTTATATAGCATGTCAACTGTTATTATTTGTAACCATGCATCATCATGTTATTGCCATGTTATATGTGCATTTTTTACCGTAATAAACTTATCTTATTCATAATTTCATATCATAAAGGGAGATAATTTCAAAATGGGGTAGGCTAGGATTATAGTTCTGCTCTGGACTGTATTACATAAAGGGAGATAATTTAAGCATGGGGTAAGCTAGAGTTATGGTTACTGGTCACTTCACTTCCTCTCAATGACCTCTATCAATGTATAAAGAATCGACTTTATCCCTTTCATACAGAGTTACATTCTGGACAAGCATTTTACATAAAGGGGGATAATTCAAAAGATCGGGAAAGCCATAGATATGGCTGTCAATGTATTCCTCTCATGACCTCTATCGATGAATTTAGTCTCAACTCAATCCCTTTACTTCTGTATAAGCTATGCATCACACAAGCTCGTTTAAGGCTTCACAGATGAACAAATCGGTATCTATATGCATCATGCTTTGGGGAGCATTAAAAGGGACAATCACATCAAGTTTTTCCTTATTTCATTTAATCTTCATTGGTCACAGTTATTAAATTAACCATTACTAACATTAGTCTTAGTAACCTTTATACAATACCACACCTACATTAACATATTGCAGAAACATATCTTTATAAGTTTTGAAGTTTTATGTTTAGATATTTTTCCATGATAAACATCAGTTTGTTGATACTGTGTGGAGGGGATGGTGTTTTGCTTGCATTCCTCATTTTATGTTTAATTAGTAAACCTAGTTTTCTCTAGATCTTGCATTAAACGAAAAGGTGTTACGTTTCACTTTGTACACATAATATAACTCCAAAACTATCTTACTGTAAGCAATTTCAAGATACATGTACTTTATACAGTATTTCAGTATAAGGTTAACTGCTTTCCAATTTAGATATTTGTGAACGTTTTGTTGCAAAGATCTTAACTGCTACAGCCTGCAGCATTAGCTGGTTTGCGACCATTAACCTATTAAGCTAACTGGCGATCATTACAAGATAGTTCCATTTTGGGACTGTATATATATTTAACTGTCAAAATTTAAATGGTGTTACAAATTTGAATTGACGGAAGTGTGTGAAGTATTGATCATACTGCAAGCAATTCTTGATATAATAAATTACATTTTTAGAAGTAATATTGTAAAGGTCTTAATATTCGCGAGTTGTTTATTTATCGCGATGTTCTTATTTTCAATTTATTCACTGAATTCATGAGACATATAGAGCTGAATAAGCACCAAGTCAAATCTCAAGACAGAACTCGTATCGAGTTTGATGAATTTGCGATTTGGCTCATTCGCAAAAACATGAAACCTAGCTAATAAAATAATGTTAACAGTATCCATATCCCAAGAAATTTCAAGATGTCAGCAGTACTTGTGCAGAAGTTATCATACACATATTACCTGTTCAAGCCGCTAACCCTCCAATGAAATACAACTATCATACAACAAATCAAATTAAGTTCAAAACAATAGCGAGTATTTACCAAATAGCAAACATGCTATGAGAAAATCTATATGGGTTAAAAATGGAACCGGGGGTATATTTCCAGGATTATTACCGGTATTTTGTATAGTTGAATGAAGTGCAGCAAATGTCACAATGATTAACAAAGTAGAACCAACAAATTACTGTAAGACTTCCTAAATGGGGTTGAAATGAAACACAATGCAATACGAGTTGGTGCAAAGACTTGAATATAGTGTGCGTGGCCAAAATAACATCAATGAAAGATATGCATCCTGAACAGCAAAAAGCTTCTGGTACCATTGTCAAAGAGAATTATAAATAAAATCCAAGAAGCAACAAACAGACAATAACAAAGTGTGATATGAATCAAGGTGCAAGGCAAGCTCTAAATAAACAATGATATAAGGGTAGCAACGTCAAATGTATCAAAAGTTTAAATGGATAAGGGAGAGACAACTGTACATGTATTATATCACTTCACAAAACCTAGTGGATAAAAGATACTAGTGTGAAGCAACACCAAATATTTGGAGTAACCATGCCTTTATAGATCATCAATGAAATCAAAATTAACACATCATTTTAGTGAGGAACTCAAAACAGATGGCTAGATTTGTAAGCATGGATGGATTAAAAATGAGGTGGCAACAAACAACAAAATCTGCACCACAAATCCAGCAAATACACAAAACTTCAAAATTGAGAATGAAATGAAATTCTAATAGAATGTACAGCAGTGTCTAATGAAACAATGTACATGTACAGTGAGAAGGTGACAGTATAAACTATTGAAGGGTAACAGCGAAAGAGTTAATTATAGAACAGACTACTGTAAATTGGGTTATATTTAAGATGATTTAGTTTTTTGCTATTTTCGCAAATTTCCTACTTCGCTAATTCAGAAATCTCGCGAAAACTGCATTTTTACACTTAGATTTACTATTACAGAAGTCTCCTTTTGCAAATTTAAAATTCAGGAGTATTTCATCACATGAAAATTACTCAATTTACAGTTACTTATCAAGTAGAAAGTTTTTTTAATGCATTTTAATGGAATGACGACACCCAACAAATGATTTTCAGGACCACTTTAAACCAAGTTAGGACACAAACAGTTTCAAGACACAGAGACTGAAATACAAGATGGCTATGTGCTGAGAATCAGTTCAGTGTGCTCAAGAACAGGTAATGTATTCTGCTGGAAACTACAGACTATCTCACATTTGGTTTTTCAAACTAGACTGCAGGCAGAAACAAGAGACCCATAAGGGCCAGTATCTCTCTACTGGACTGTTCTGAGTAAGTTTTGTGAAAATCTTGAAATATTGAGGTAACAATCTTGACCAACTGACCAAAAAAAAACAGTAGGGATCATATACTCAGGAAGACCAATCATCCTATGAAGTCAGAAGACTGTTGTTGATATAGATCTAAAAGGAAATGCTTTTAAAGTTTGGGTGACTCTGACCTTGACCTTTGACACAAAAAAATAATTGAGATCATCTATAGGTTGCATGCAACCTTTTGAGCAAGTTTCATAAATTTAGAAGTCAAATGAAATTGTGAACTGTATAATAGTGTCATCAAGAAAAAGCTAACAGAGGTTACCGTAACATTGACCTTTGAACTACTGACCCCAAAATCAGTAGGGATTGTCTACTCAGTAAGACCAATCATCCTAAGAAGTTTAGACTGTGAGTGATATACATCTCAAAATACAGAGTAGAAACAATTTTCAAAGTTTGGGTCACTGTAACCTTGACCTTTGACCCAAAAAACAATAGGGATCATCTACATGTTGCAGGTAACCTTCTGAGCAAGTTTCATGAAAATCACCGGTAGTGTTATCAAGGAAAAATTTACAGACACACAGACGGACAAACCACCATGACATAAGCTCTGTTGGACTTTGTCCAGAAAAGCTAAAAAACATAAGCAGTGTACCAATGTAACCATCCTACTGTTTAATTACTGTGTTAATTTAAATTATCTTCTTGAACAGAAGGCTGAATGCTTCCAACAAAAATAAAATGTAAAAAATATTTTGATGATACCATTTGCAATCAGGAAGGTTGAATCTATCATTACTCCAGAAATCTATTCCATGCAGAATTCTGATTTTGTAGTGGACAATTGCAGTGTAAATGAAAAGTTCTCATTCCCTAAACTCCCACATCCTCTTATCCAACACTAGCGCTCTTCATTTTTTTTTCAAACTTCTCTTTTCTTTTCTTTCCTCTTGTACTTGCTTTTATCAGGATACTTTCTAGCCATCCTGTGTTGGCTTCCTTTACAATGTCAAAGAAACCGACAGGTCCTGGAGCTGGTAGGATCACAAACATTCTTCAGTGTTTACCAAAAATGTTATGTATACTACATGTACATAAAATGAAAGAGCCGCAATTCAGTGTTAAGAAAATCATTGAACGAGAACATGCATTCCTTGTTAGGAAAGCTTCCCATAAAAAAAATTGCTTTAATTCCATCCTGCTGTTGCTACAAACATGGACATGAAGGTATATGAAAAAAGTTATCAAAGGGCAGTAACTCCTTGAAAGATCACTGAAGAAGAATGTGTTGATAATATGTCCTCTTGATAGTGAAGTATTCTATGAAGTTTCATTGAACTCAAGTCAGTGGTTCCAGACTCCTGTGAACTTGCCAAGCAAAAAATGTATCAAAGTGCTATATATACTGTATGTAGATGGGGTTCTGAAATCCATAGCTAGCCAGGCTCATCCAGTTTGGCCTCTTGGCAACCAAATCTACCAAGTTGACATGTGAAAAATCCAGAGACTATTCACTACTTTCGGTTTTACATATCGTCCTCCACTATGCATATTTTTAGAAAATCTGCCTGGTACCATGGTGGTGCTAGATTGTCACAAAATATTTTCTTTGAAACATGTCCATCACATCATTGACAACCTATAAAACTGATCGATTTCCACAAGGGGAGAGGTGGTGTAGAGGTTAAGGTGTCTGCCACTCATTCCGGAGGTTGTGGGTCCGAGCCCCACTGGGGTCACGATCGTACCTCCTCATATGACACCAGTACTGGTTTTTCCAGGAAGCAGACTTGAGTGACTCGATAAGCTACAAGCTTTCTTCACAAGCTAAAATAAATTAGTATAAACTTAACTGAAGCTCTTGATAGTGAAGCAGTGTATGAAGTTTCACTTAATTCCAGTCAGTGGTACAAAATCTTCCATTATTAGGAGTATGTGAAGTAAATACGATTGGTGGTTTTGGAAATCCGTTTCAGAGAAACAAATTTCATAATAATACTAGATGCCCACGTGCAACATGTCGAGCCCGCCATATGTCAAAAGCGCTAACTCCTTACCAAGTAGAGATAGGTAAAAATACACCTAAATATTGGATGTAACATGAATGTTGTACCACTGAAAAGTGGTCTCGATTTTTCTCTACAGCCAGTAATAAAAAAGTTACAATATAAGCTATTTATAGTATCAACAAAGGGAAGTAATTCTAAAAACAAGGGTAGCCCATTGTGGTGAACATTTGTACAAAGTAACATCAAAAGAAATGCTCCAGACAAACATATTCTTGACCTTGACCTTAGACCTAAGGACCTGGTTCTTGCACATGACACTCCGTCTCATGATGGTGAACATTTGTGCCAAGTAACATCAAAATCCCTTCATGCATGAAAAAGATATGGTCAGGACAGTCATTCTTGAATTTGACCTTTAACCTCCAAGTGTGACCTTGACCTTAGACCTGGTTCTTGCGGATGACACTCCGTCTCATGATGGTGAACATTTGTGCCAAGTAACATCAAAATCCCTCCATGCATGAAAAAGATATGGTCAGGACAAAATCAGACAGACTGACGGACGCATGCACATACACTGAACCGCTAAAAGTGACAACTATGTCGAGCTCACCGCAAGCGGGCTCGACAAAAATGGGAAAATACAAAAATGCTGTAAGCTAGAGTTATAGTTCATGGGCACTAGACTGTCTCAATATAGCCAAAGGTAAAGTAATGACTCTCTCATTGCACTCCTTTTAAAAGCCTCTTCCAATGTATAAAGTATCAAATCAATGCCAAAGATACTTTTCCGAGTTATGCTCTATAGCTGACTGTATGCTCCCCCTCTGTTCAAGTAACATCAAAACATTTCCTGCAATATTTTCTTTGGTCTTTTTCATCCAGGTATATATACGACACATTAACTGGCTAAGATTTTCATGCAACGAATCAATTTAAGCACTGTTGTACTTCCAGTTGTCTGCAATCTGTCTGTATGGTACCTTTCTGCTACACACATTTCTTAGATTTCCTCCAATTAGAGATCTTTCAATAACAGATTTGATACTGTTTACTCAGTCAGCAATAGCTCTATAGAACAACTATCATGCTCACTTCACTAGGTAATGATGTACATCATTATTTTGTTCAAAGAATATGTCCACTGAATTTAAAGTAAAATCCCTTTGAGATCAAAATTCTTTCTAAATGCTGATTACAAGAACAATTTGTGAGGGGAATCCAAGTGAGAATAGTCCAATAGATCTCTTTCTGAGGGAATTGCCAACGGCAGCAGTGTCTTCTTTAGGGCATAGAATGACAACATGCAGACTTAATACCACTCGTCTTCCCACTTTTCACTTTTCCTAATAAAAACTCTCTTCTGGTTGCCTTCTGTACAATGGTAGTAGTATCACAACTGTACAACTCTTAAAACTGAGAACAATTTCAAGGGTTGATCACTAAAATGTCTTGTGTATGCATTAACGACGCTAAATCAATGTTAACATTGTTAAAACATCGAAGTTCAAAACAAGTTATATGCAACACCCATCAAGCATTCAGCAAGAGAATTCAGATTTTTATTTAACACTTCATTGTTACCAATAATTTCAAGTTACATATTTAGTTACACTGCTTTTGTTTTAATAAATCAGCATCTATTCAATGTTACAAACTATTTTACTGGTTTCTACCCATCAACCTCAGCGATTCC
>JAUMHA010014898.1:0-20760 GCA_032359765.1 Saxidomus gigantea
CCCCCCCCCCCCCCCCAAGTCAAACTGATTTTACAAAGGAAAAACTTAAAAAGTCTTTTTCTCTGAAACCACAAGGCCTAGAACTTAGATATTTAGCATGTACCATTGCCTTTACCAAGATTGTTCAAATCATGACCCCGGGTGAAAACGAACCCTTCATGGGAGGGGTCACTTCATGTGACATAGGCTTATATAGGGGAAACTTAAAACAACCTCGAGGCCCACAGGCAGAGCTTAGGTATTTGGAATGTTACTAAGCATTGTGTAGTGGACCTCTACGAATTATGTTAAAATCATGACCCCTTGTATTATTAGCAATTGATATACAGGTGAGCTATATAGAGCCATCTTGGCCCTCTTGTTTGTTTTAGGTATATCTTGAGATTAATTAATCTGGAAATGACCCACGGAAATTGAGATTTTATCACTTTTGACAAATTCATGTCAATTTTTAACAGCTAAATAAACAAGCTACAAGGAATATATTTGATGTAGCATTTATTTTTATGAAAATGTAAGAATATAATTGTCTGTTCATATAAGACATACCATGCAATATAGCATCTAAAACAACTGATGTACCATGTGTAAATATAAGATATACAAAACATGACTGCAAACAAACTTTTACACATAAAACTGCAGTAAGAAAGTGTAAACTCATTGATTATTCCACGACTTCAAAAAATGGTCGCTGAAATATGAACAGGAAAATTACAATAAATGTGTCCTTTGATTCCACCAAAGAATGTTATTGGCAAAAGTGTTAAAGACACATCCCGGGTTACAGATACTTTTACATGAAAAAAAGTCTTAAATATGATTTGAAATTTGTTTCACACTTATTAAAGCCAACCAGTTTTACCTTGCCATGCTTTTTGTTGCTGTGAGACATCTAACTTCTATGGCCGATCGTCTTCAATAAAATGAATGCAGGTTAAATTTTGTCTTGATAGATAGTACAGAACAAACAGCTTCCGAAACTCTACCAATGTCGTTATGCAAGTGTCGGTGGGCGTAAGTAATAACATTAATTACATTTACCTTTGCTAATGATTCAGAGGGCGAGTTATTTTGCGCAACAATGATTTGCAACAACAATTTTCAGATGTTGTTGATGGAGATGATGATGACAAAGATAATGTGTTGATTACAGACAGATCTTGCATATAATCTCGGGCTTCCTTCTCAAGTTACATAACTCTTGCATCAGCAGATGACAAAGGTTAAATGTCAAACTGTTACAGCAGATGAAAATGGTTAAAGTGTTACAGCAGTTGACAAGGGTTTCATACCAAAGTGTTAAAGGTGCATACAAACAAAACTTCATCCAAAACAAGCTTGAGTCATGAACAATATAAGAGATAATAAATTTATACATTCATATAAAAATGTGTATAGAAAAACACGGAATGTGTGACGAAGCACCATAAAGCACCATTGGTTAGTATCACTGGTACATTATCATGGTAGGGTTACCATGGAAATATCAGGATGGTGGGTATACCATGGAACATCAGGAGGTGGGGTTACCATGGAAACATCAGGTGGTGGGGTTACCATGGAAATATCAGGACAGTGGGGTTACCATGGAACATCAGGAGGTGGGGTTACCATGGAATCATCCAGACGGTAGACGTGCAGTTATTCACTAGTTGTTCTCTAGCGAGTGATTATCAACAAGTTTTCAGAAGATTGCTATAACCTACCGGTGAAATGTGAACCTATTTTATTTTTACACCCTCTTACACAGCAATTTGCGAGTGACTAGTTATTTTATAAAGTCAAACTTGTGTTAAAAATCAGCCAAGGGGTACAACAAACTGCCATTGAAAGAAGATATTTCCTGTAAAACAAAATGTTTGCTGTATTGCAATAGTGACTGACCACTAACTGGACTCACGACTTTTAATTGTATGCAGCACTGAACTTATAAATTGTACAAAATGTAGAATGTAAATGGACTTATACAGAACCATGTGAGCAGAGATTCTACTTTATCCCATGTATTGCATAAGCACTAAAAAGGTTTTCCGTACAAACCATACAAAAATTATCACAAAAATGCTAATATATTCTTACAAAAATATGAAAATGTGGTTTCTGTGTTAGCATGAACAACATTAGGTGTAATCAAGTACAAAATCATTTATACATAAAGGCATATATGTATTCTTATGTACTCCTTTAAGAAATGAAGTGTATAATGACTAATGAAAGTATGTGAAAGAATGATAAACAAAATGCAGAACAACAAAAAATCTAACTTTACAATGATCTGCCAAAAAAAATAATCTGAAAATGCATAGGTAACAATTTATAATACATGTAATATCTTTTTGCCATTTTTTATTAATCGTAGACGTCTAGCATGATGTTTTGTATACATGAACAGAGAAGCGTAAAAACGAGAGAAAAACATGCAGGGACTCGAACCCAGGACCTTTGCTTACAGGGTGAATGTCTTCCTGACTGAACTTTCCTGCCACTTACATATTTTCTCCCAAATTCAGTCCATACCGTAACATGAAATTCTGACTTAAATACAAGCTTAAATACTTCTGGCAAAAACGATTTAGGCTACACCGGTTTCAGTGTACGTTTTGTATACTTAGAACACAACATTTAAAAATCTCTAATCAGTGAGAAATGGCTCCTGTTTCTCAGATACACATTTTGAAAAAACACACAACAAATGCAATAAAAGGCAAATCTAAACACTGAAGTAAATTGGCACGTTAAACAAACATAATATTCAACAAGAAACAATATGGCAGATAGATGTACACTACTGACAACATAGATGTTATATCATAAGGACTCCTATGAACTTTGTTCTCTCATTCTGGTGTAACTTTCAATAATGTACACTTACGAACCATGACAAACATATGTGAACAAATTACATAATGGCAGCTTAACTTAGATTGTTTATATTCTAATGAAGACATGTAACTCATGATCTGTACGGGACAGAGTGCTGGCGTGAATGCTTTTCTACACTCTACCACGACCCTATCAGTCTTAATCACCCACATAAGAATTCGCACTTATCCCAAAATCATGCATCCTACATCATACAAACAAGATGCAGCAAGAATAACACAGAAACATTTTTGTCTAGATGCCCTTAATTCCAACCTGTGTTTATGACTGTATGTACAGTTATAATGCCGCGACATCTTACTTTGATCTTTTTTACCTTTATAGAGACTGGTATGGTACACTGGATTCACTTGGTCACACTTGAGTAACCTCTTGTTCATTAATTTTGATCTGTTCTGAGATTTTTTTCCTGTTTTTTTTTTCAGTCAATATAATAGTGGTTTATATTAATATGTACAATTCATTTGCTATATTACAGTATAAACACAGCTTCAAGCATCCCTGCAGATGCATATTAAATGGATTCATTTTGTTAAAGTTACAAGTACTCCAACGTTAATAGAAAGGCCAGCATGTGATTTTCAAAATCTGTATGGTCTTAAAAACAATGCAAGGCATATTTGAAAAAAGGGTACAAAAAATCTGCACTGGTAAAAAGATATAAAAACATGCCCAGTCTTGAAGGCAGACCACTGACAAGCATGTACTTTGTAATGTACAAGCCAAATATTACACACATTAGAAAACCATGGCAACAACAACATAGTTGGCACAGACAGATTGCAAATATATACACATGTACAACACACAACGTACAGACACTCACTAGATGATGTAAGTCACAATGTAGACATATATTTATATGTGACACAGTTTATTGCAAAAGGGACTCACCAGGAGGGGATGAAACTTTTCTGATAACTGTTATTTTGTTACTTAAAAGGGTTAATACAATATCTCTGACCTGAATGAATTTAAATGTAATGTAATACAAATGAAAGGTGATTTTTGAGAGAACTATATCTTAAGACGTATGAATAAACTGAAATGGATGTTGTAAGGCTAAGTCCACTAGCAGTGTTGCAACATTAACAGTGCAGCATCATATTAGAATGTATTGAAGCTGTTTTTGCTGATTTAGTAAATTCTCTAAAGTTTATATCTTGTTTACCTGCCATGGTAATGTCAGAAAAATCAAATTTGATAAGAACTCCAACTCTGAAAATTTTCCCGAGTTGGTCCCTTTTTATGTGTTTCATATAACCCTTGTTATATCATGAAAAGATATCAAGTAGCTGGTTTAAAGAACATAAACTTATTTCATTCTATCTGATAACAAGTGTATGGAATACAAATGTATTGGCATGCAATACAAATTCCCCAAGATAAATGATAAGATGAACGTACAAGCAAAGTTTCATGAAATCCTTCAAGGAGTTTGAAAGATACAGTGATATGACCTTTGACCCCAAGAGTGACCTTGATCTTTGCCATCATGATGAAATAAACATTTGATCAAAGTTTGATGAAAATCCTTTGAAGGGTTAAAGAGATATAGTCTGGTGACCTTTGACCCATAAGTGTGACGACCTCGAGTCAAGCGTGCGAGTCAAGCGTGGCTGAAAGAGATCCCTATGTGTCTTCTCTGCTATGCAGGCAGCACAAAAATCCTTTCAGGGACTGAGGACATAAATTAGTCTGTATGAAATGAAGGGTTTCAGTCCTAATTGGGACATTGACATTCAAGATAGCCTCTGGGGTGTGGTGCATAACACACCCACTGGGTCTGGACACAAGTGAATGTAGTTATTTGAAAATCAGTTCAATGCATGTAGAAATTACAGCCAGGACACAACGTACTGATATGACACACCCTTGTGTTATGTGCAAGTTATTTGAAAATCAATCCATGCATATAAAAGTTACAGTCTGGACACTTAAGTGGGGATGGACAGACAGATGGACGGAACTGAGCAAACCTATACTCCCCAGTTAGGGACTAGTAACAATTGAAGAAGTACTTGGTACAAACAACTATTACAGGCACATAAAATGTTAGATTTTCTGAAAGCATAGAAATTTTTTTTTTACCTAACTGAATGTCAAGAAATATGTCATCAAAATTTTAAACAAAACATCACTATTCCCACACTTCAGAAATGTAGTGCCATTTTAATTTAATTTGCACTGTTTGATATTTTCTTCCAGGCAAGTTCAAGTGCAACCACAAAAACTGCCTTTTTAATGAACATTCTAGCATTGAAATGATAATAATACTTGCCTTTACAATGTTTTGATAGTTTAACAATGGTAGTTAATACTGTCTGCGGAATACCAGTAAACATCCCCTAAAGGTGTAATATTTAGTATCTGCAGTGAAAAAGCAATTAAAATATGCAATGGACATT
The DNA here is from genome assembly GCA_032359765.1 of Saxidomus gigantea. Classification (NCBI taxonomy): domain Eukaryota; kingdom Metazoa; phylum Mollusca; class Bivalvia; order Venerida; family Veneridae; genus Saxidomus; species Saxidomus gigantea. The sequence continues at coordinate 5,295 of JAUMHA010014898.1, forward strand.
TCGATACACATCATTTCCATGTTATTATAACAAATCCCCGAGTGAAAGAGTCAACAGTTGTTCCCACAAAAAAAGCATGTGCAATAGTTAAAAATGCAAAGAAAAGACAAGAAACTGGAATGTAAACTTTGGTCAAGAAGTTAGAGGTAAACATATCATATAGTCATGATACACATGTAGACTTTTGTCTTGCATTTGCAATGAAGCACATTATTAACAGAATGAAAAAAGATTTTGTGACAAACAAGCAAAACGGTACATTAAAACATTAGAGCTAAATGTTGAATGGCATCCACATGAATCATTATGGTAACCATAGCAACAAAAAAGGTTTCAACTGTACTAAGACTCAGATAAAACAATCCCCATAACATAATCTTTAATAATGACATTTTCATTTAAATGCTCGATGCATACAGGAATATACTTTTCTTTACATGTAACACCTGACATAGTCTTTGATCATGTTTTAACCATGTTGGGATGCTCAACTTGAAGGTTGCAGATACTGTAAACTCTTCCAAATACTTACATTTTTTCAATGAATTCACTTTTAAGTCTTTTGAAAAATGTCTGTAAAATTCCGGCATGCAGTCTATTGACAAAATACATCTAAAAAGCTGACGAAAAGTACCTTTTTGCATGTTTTCAACAAATATACTGTTATACACAAGACAGTCTAGAGCAGTTTGCATAGTACATAGTCAACCCAAATAATACAACATGGTTATGTGACTTGACCATGTGGTCACATGACCTAAGGCAGACAAACATTTCATAACATATTCAAATGCAAACCAATCACACATCCAGCATTATAATTCTGACTAAGACAATATTTTCTGGTGTGCATAAGAATATAGAAACTTTCCAACTCTTCACATACTATGTAATGTGTTATGTAATATAGGTGCACAATTATAACAGTTGAGTAAACATGGTTACAATGTGAAGCTAAAGCACAGAAATATAGCCATCAACCCTTCAAGATTACATAGCAAGTAAGTATTCCTTTTTTCAGACATGCATTTTTATTCTCAAAATTTTGTTTTTTCATCAAATTTGTGTCTATGATGATTTTTCCTGTAGTGACTGACCAGTGAGTTTTTTTCTGGTACAAGTTCAGCCAATGAGAAACAACAAAAAAACAGAGTACCTGTATGTATATAAAGTCTGATGTATACCTTAAAATTAATAGATTTAGTGTCTGTAAAAAATGCAAACTGCTACTTCAAACATCTCTTTCAAAAATGATCAAATCCCCAAACCTTAGACATTAAAAAACTGGTTTATCTTTTTATATTAACCTATCAGCTGAAAAAATAGTAACTGTACAAAAGTAAAGACAAAAGTAAAGACAATATACCATATCTTAATCTCTTATGTACTTTAATTATGCTTTATACAGTAATGTTTGAAAATTATATACCGCCACACTGTCTATAACTTGGATACTTTCCATTACAATATCTACAGCTAAGATGATATAGAATTATTATGTGAAATGCCTGCATTTCAAGTAAATACATTGTTTTATTTCTACAATATACAGCTCTATATATTCTTGTATCACAAGGTTTCCCCATCAAATGACCGGCTTGGAGTGAGTTTCTCTGGTAACAGAGGAGGGGCAGATTCGAGGGGGGTGGAGTCATTTTCCACAGACTGAGACGCTTTCACAGACGACTGGAAAAGATACGCATAGATTTTGTAAAGAAGTAAGTCAGAAAACAAGTGCATATGTTTGAATATGAAAGATGTTTGTTTGTATACATGAATATTTTCATCTAGTACACTGATGAATCCATTTTTTTCTCAGTAATTTCAAGATGGCTGATATAACACAAAGTGTTAGCTCATGACTATTTCTATAAATAGTAAAGATGAAAATCTTCATGGTTGCACAGACACATTACATGAATTGAATTAAACAATATACAAATATTTCATGCATTTATAAATAAGTTGTTTTCAAATATATTCTGTACATGCAATTATATAGATCAGTGTCCAAGCCACAAAGCCTGCAGAATAAGAATTGTTTCTAAAATATGAATGGTCTTCCTCATGTGAGAGTCTATAAGGAAAGCAATCTAAACCATCTGCAAAATTAAGGTGACTGTGAATAGTAGGTAACCTTGACCTGTAGCCAAGGTCAAAGGTCATTGCTCAACCAACTAGCCCTAAAACACCAGTTTTATAAACCTCTTCCTCAACAAATGCAAACAAGAGTTGACTTAATTTCGATGTCAGTCAGTGAATGGCTTATCACATGATACAATTAAAGTTAGCAAAATAACAAAATGTATTTGACCTTTAAGCTATACAAAACATCAAAGTAATTCATGATCCCTGCAAAAGTATATCAAAACATTTACCTGTAACCTTGGAAACTTTCACATCAAGGTTATTAATGTCACTGACTGACAAGTAGCCCCTCTAAGACTACAGTCAGCACCCAGCTATGGGATGTATTCAGTTATCACTTAGGCCAGTGGCGGGTTAATACAGATTATATTTATAATAAACGACCAATAGGGATACATCAGCATTGGCTATTTAAAACAGGTGATTACTGTTCTGAGGTGACCACTTACACAAGTTCAACTGTATACAGTGACAGTATTCACAATGTTCTTAAACTTTAAAGAAGTCTGAATGATCACAATACTTCTTAAAGATCTCAATTCTAAAACAATTTATTTTGGGGAGGCTAAGTCCGAGTCCGAACCATGCCGTGACTCCTGCGCCAGAGGAGAGGACTGGTGCGACACGGATAACCGTGGCATCATCCATCCAAAGAAACCCACCTTGGACTTTCGTGGAGTTTTTAGTGGAGCGGCAGACTGGCGATTCGGTACAGGTGGAGGCTCGAAACTTGTCCGGTTGTCTCCCGCGTGTTTCTCTGGTAGCGGTGGCGGCCCATCTTCATGGTCAGAGTCTCCATTCTCTACAACACATTCAAAGTTCTTATCATTTTTCATAGTCTGCAATAACCTCTATGTAGCAGACAAACTCAAATACACTTTTATAATTAAATGAAATATGAAACAGAAAAATGCAAGAAAAGTATTTAACATTTGTACAACTGCACTTGTTTGCCTCATGTTGTCATTTTAGATCCAAGGTAAATGGACTATCCAATACATATCTATAAAAGTCTTGCACTAAAGAAGTAGGAGTCCAAATCCCCCAGTATGTTGTGTTAAAGAAGGCGTTTACACTTATTACAAACTACCATCTCTTTTGCGGTAACTTCATTCAATTTATATTTCACATGCTTCAGAAACACTTGAATTATATACTTTGAAAAGACAAAGAGAGAAAGTTTGTTCACAAAGCATTTGTACTGTTACTGTTGATATGGGTAGGCTGAAACCCTCCTTTCCACAAAGCAGACAGTGTATTTACTGAACTGCATATTAGAGATTAGCCCCTCAAACACAACCATTGTCTGTACAAAAGATTAGCCCCTCCACAACCACTGCTAGTATTTGAGATTAGCCCCTAAAACACAACCACTGCCTGTACTAGAGATTAGCCCCTCAAACACAACCATTGTCTGTACAAAAGATTAGCCCCTCCACAACCACTGCTAGTATTTGAGATTAGCCCCTAAAACACAACCACTGCCTGTACTAGAGATTAGCCCCTCAAACACAACCATTGTCTGTACTTGAGATTAGCCCCTCAAACACAACCAATGTCCATACTTGAGATTAGCCCCTCAAACACAACCATTGTCTGTACTTGAGATTAGCCCCTCAAACACAACCACTGTCTGTACTAGAGATTAGCCCCTCAAACACAACCACTGTCTGTACTTGAGATTAGCCCCTCAAACACAACCATTGTCTGTACTTGAGATTAGCCCCTCCATCACATCCACTGTCTGTACTTGAGATTAGCTCCTCCAACACAACCACTGTCTGTACTTGAGATTAGCCCCTCAAACACAACCACTGTCCATACTACCTTTTATATGTACATACAGGCCTTTATGACAATGAACACAAAGCTGCAGTGACAATAACAGCTTTCAAAGAGACTACAGGGACAGTTAAATGACTGCAGTGACTACACTGAGAGTAAATACAATTTACTAACAGTGAAAGTGACAACAGTGATACTAAAATGACTGCACTGACTACAGAGTTAATACAATTAACAATACTGAAAGTGACAATATGGAAAGTGATTACAGGGACAGTAAAATGATTGCAAGGACTACAGAGAGTGAATACAGTAAACAACACTGAAAGTGACAACAAGGACAGTTATCATAAGTGACAGTAAAATGACTGCAGTGACTACACTGACAGTAAAGACAACTGACTACATTGAAAGGACAGAGGCAACTGTAAATTTACTGAGTGACTACAATTGACTACATTGAAAGCGACTTCACTGAAAGTGACTGCAATGATTACTGTAACTAAGTTGACAATGACTTCCATGACTACAATTGACTATATTGGTTGTTCAATGAAAGAACAGTAACAGTGACAATGGTGACTGAAATCTTGACATTGCTGTTACATTTAATATACCAACACTGTAATACATAGGTTTAATTCTTTGTATATGTTTATTGTTTAAACATTTATTAAGTACATGTACATGTATATTTATATATCCTTACAGTAATTACATGGGTGGTTTATATAAATATCTTGTTCATATCCTTCACTGTTGTCAGTTAGTATGAAATACAAGGTAGTTTTATATTTTGCTCATTTAAAATCAATTAAAGCCAATTTGCTACAGCTACATTGTGAGGATCAAACCTATCACAGACAGAGCCAACAGCCTCCATTACTGGTACCTATTGACAGCTGGGTGGACTGAGGTACAAGAAGCAAAGATGCCTTTGCCTGACTTTGGCTCCAACCCAGAACCTCTGGATTTCGAAGCCAATAGCATGACTGCTAGATGACCCAGGACCACATTCCTAAAAAGTTCTGCTGAGAAAACAAAAATTGGACCATGTCAGACAGACATTTACCCGTGAGAGGACAATCACGATGAAATGTTGTCTCCTACAAGCAACAAGACAGAATACATTCACATACAACACACGGAAATGCTTGCAAAAGCAAAGTGATTTCGTAAACAAACATTCAAGAGATAGTAAAGCAATATACCATCGTAGTCTGCCCTGTATATGAAGGAACTTTTCTGATGCTCAGTTTGAGCCTAGTTATTCCGTAAAGGTAAATGGACTTTCTGCTTGCATAAGAACAGAAAATAGGTAAAAAGTAGGGCAATTTTTTTTAAAAATTAGGGTCAAGTAGGAATTTCTGAAACTCAATATTTTATTACTGCTCAAAATGTTCATATCCATGATAAAAAAAATATACTTAAAACACAAAAAATGCTTTGTAAACATGTGAGAAGTAACTTATACTGAGAGGATTCTCTTATATGTAGACAGAAGCGATAATAAACCCTACAAAATAGGCGGATCATTAATTTTTGACATGGCAAGGTTGGGCAAGTAGAAAGCCCGAGATAAGGTATCACTTGCTGACTTTTGATTGGTGGTTTCGAATCAGGCGACTTTGATTGGTGGTTTTGAATCAGGCAACTTTGATTGGTGGTTTTGAATCAGGTGACTTTGATTGGTGGTTTTGAATCAGGTGCTAGACATGCACAGCCATGCTCAGCTAAGTGCAGAAAAAAGTTTTGTTTCAGTCTACGACCCTTCATTTGGAAAATTAAAACAATAAATCTCTAGCATACTCTGCGAATTTACAGTGGCAACAAAATCCGTGAAAGCTTCATGCATGTAATTTGGTGCATTATAATTATACCGTCGTGACATACTTTAGTTTCAATATGAAGCGCTAAAAATATTCATTTAAACTACTTCATCATCTTGCAATTAGTATCGTATCATTCATTGTTTAATGGTACAATCAATGAAAATATACTGACTGAATATTGCAGATCATGATCAGACTGCATGGATGTGTAGGCTGACAAACACGGAATCACTTGCAGCAAGCTTGGTAAGGTTTAAACAAAAGTTTCTTAAACTCTGAAAAATTTCTAGAGAAACAAAATTTGATATGTCTACAAGAAGCGAGTACACACTTGCAATTTTATGACATTCAGAAATTAGAGCTTCATATAAGAAAACAGTCACACCTGGACGGGACACGGGCATTTTAACCGTACAACTTATCAAAGTAAAGGTTTAGATACAGAGGTAAGAAAACCTGACAAAAGCATCGGCCCCCAATATACCATTCAGGTAAGATCTGATCAACAATAACGTCTAATTACTGTAAAATCCTCATCTCATATTGAGGTGTTAGATGAACTGCAAACACGTGTATGATCACTCTGCATAAATTCCTTTCAATTCAGGTAGAATATGTACATCATTTATTTGGTTACTATTTTATTGAACAGAAATATGCTACCATCTTGTGTAAAAGACGATGAGTATATACATACATTAATGATAAGGATATTAACAAATAATACATGTTTCAGTATGTAAATGCTTATGTGAAAGAACACTTAAACTCTACCTAAATTCAAATGAATCAGTCCAGAAATTTCATATACACGGTTGTGGTCAATCTAAAAGCACAATATTTCTGTTGCTTATGGAATTAAATTTAACATTCTTTTTACAGTTTCATTCTTTGAAAGTGGCTCATCAATCGGAATGATGGAGAGAAAATTTTGAAATTTCATAAAAAGTCTGAAAAACAGTATGCATGATTTCCATGAAGATATTGTCTAGAATTACTCCATATCGAAAAATGATTTTACAGTGATTTAGACACAGGAAAAGAAGAGTGTAGAAGTAACATGCCTGTGGAAGTATACGATATAAAAGAAGCAGTGGCATTAGCCTTGTTTATCATGCCTGGAGGTGCACCTGGGAGATGACTCATGTGGGCAAACTGAGCACTCAACCGCTGGCTGTTGCGGCGTTCTTTGTCAACCTCTGGCCTCGGTGGTCGCCTTGCAGTTATCTGTGTAAAGAAATAAAACATTTCTACATGTAGATCATTTACAAGGAATTGTTTAACATTATCGTAAAGTCTCTAATCAACTGATTTATAATCTGATGATAACAACATACATTGTATGAAATCTGAGATTTTCTATAGCTGCCGTTATTCTCCATGTTTAAACATATTTCTTCAACTGTTTTTGCCAATTCATGATTAATTTTTATCATTATTATGGATGAAATAATACATAAGGGTGAAGATGTGTAGGGGGTCAGACAGCAGGTTGAGCATTCACTATGTTAGTGAAGGGTCCTGGGCTCGAATCCAGGTCAGGCTGTGCATTTTATTCAACCTACGACGTAAGAAAACCGGATATAGATGAAATCAACAAATTTTACAATGTCATACATAAATAACAATAAATATGCTACAATAATTGCTTAAACAAATTAGTTTACCAACATCTTAATGATATCAAAGTGAAATTTAATTGAATTTAAAAGCTTTAGAAAACATCTTAATCTTTCAAATTTTTAAAACGGTAACATCTTTACAAGGTTTGTGACAAACCATCTAGGGATTTAGATGTTATTGTGATAAGAATTACGCAAATATCCCAACATGCACAAAATAAAGTTTGTCCCTTTATAAACTATTTCCCCTGCAATTAAGCAAAATAAGCATCATCATTAAAGCATGCAAAACCATGTGTTATTCAACATTAATTTTAATCAGCAACAAAAAGCGCACTAAGATTTTTTTCTGGCTTTTTAAAATTTTGATTTTTTGCTGAAAATGCTGAAACATAAATCAAGAATTAGTACTTTTATAAAAACAAAACAAAAAAACAATGGCTTTGGTAAGAAAACTGAACAAGGGGTCAAAATACTTTGAAGGCGCTCACCTGAGTAACCCTGGCATTCATGCCTTAAATTATCTTGTAAGTGAACAAAATGGCCTCACTCCTTAAAGGTGATTGTGGGGGCGGGGGTGCAAACTCAATAGAAAGGTGCTACTTAACAAAAGATTTCTGATAAACACGAAAGCCAGCTATGTGGGGAAAAATCACAACTAAACTTGGTAGAGAATACAACTAAAAAATGCAAGATGGACAAATCAAGGTCACAATACTTTCACCATAGCATTTAGCTTCGGTGAACTAAGAACTAAGTTTGATGCAGCACACCCACAAAACTAAAACCAACATGGCTGTGAGAAACAGTTTTTACCTCTCCATTAGGTTTATCCTTTGAACACACATAAATATTAAAATGGTGATAGAAATAAGCCAAGAATTCTGGTTTGTTTGTAACTTACCACATCTTACAGCAGCTGCTGTGTAATATTCTACATTTTAATACATTTAAGTGCTTAAAGTCCCACGATCACTTTCCACGTTATAAAAACAAAAGTATCAGTTATAGTGTAGTTTTCTTTTTCAATGAAATTGAAATTGAAAAAAAATGAGAAAGGTCTTTTGACAGTATACATCAATAGTTATTATTGCGCTGAAGTGAACTGTCCACCGGCATCTTTATCACGAGTATGCTCAATGTCTTAACTCTAGGAAATGTCTTCACTCTCCAGTAAATTGTTAACTCTCTCTCCAGTACAGTTCACTCCTGCAATGTAACACTATGTACAGCAGTACTGAAGTTCAAAATAACAACTTGAAGCAATGTGCCTAATGCATGTGAACATCCTGTGGTAAGTATGAACAATGACTTATATCCTTTGCTGAAAACAATACTTTCATCATACAAAAGCAATTGAAAAACATCAGTTCATTGAACATCAAATTGCAAATCTCATTTGCAAATGGCATACTCCAGAAAGGGAATGAAAAGTATATTTAAATTTACCAGTCCATAAAAGGCAAGGCAAAGCAATAGTAGAGCAATACAAGGCAAGGTAAAGCCAGATAGAGCAAGGCTAGCAAGGACAAGGGTTAAACCTTTTACTATCCAGTCAACACAATGACTGGATACCTGTATGATTCTACTACAATCCAGTCCACACAATCACTAGAATTGGTCAACTGTTTCATACCTATCAAGTGAATTGTATATTTATGACAAAAATGTAATATCTATAGCTGTGATATTTTGTAACTTAAATTTTACGTCTTCTAATTTTCACCCCACTGCCTTACAGAAATACAATTTTCACCCCCACTGCCTTAGATATATATGAAAAATGTTAAACGCTATGCTGGAATAAGTAAATTATAAATAATATATATATATACAGTATAAGCTCTGCAGTATATATCGGATATAACAAACTTTTTTTTTTTCTCCAGTACCTTTACACCCTCACTAACAATTGTTTTACGCCACCACACCCTGTACAGTCATGTGCATCATGTGGGCAAAATTCACATGCAATGTTTGTATAATGGTTCAAAAACTAAAATAAAAGACATACCACATCGGATGGCGGGATTCTTTCGCTTTGTACTTGCGTATTATATGAGCAAGACCTGAACTAAATGGAACCATGTGTGACAACCATGTGTGACAACCATATGTGACAACCATGTTGCATTTCCTCCAGCTTTGATCTCAAATAGATCAAACAGCTGTGTGAGAACTGCACAAGATTTTCATTTTATACCAAGTCAAATGTATGAGCCTTGGAACCAGTAAAGGTAAAAGGGAATCAGCTGTGGATAATATACACCACGGCAATAGACTGTACCACACTGGGAAACAGGAGACAAAAAATTCTCAAAAAAAAATAGAACAAGTTATTTTAATTTTGAACTTTATATACTGATTTGAAAGTGATCATGGGATGTTAAAAGCTTTACTCTGCTCAGAATTCAGCAATAATAAATACCTCCCTGCATTTTATTGTTTATTAAAATACAGTCAGTAGTTCAGATACATTGTAATTTTTTTTGCAGTGTATTTTTTTGACAATAAAATACTGGGAGGCATTTATTATTTGGATTCTAACACGACTGTCTTCGAAAAAATACTCAGAACTATGTTCATTGCACAGCAATGTTTCATTGTAACGTAAAGACATGGAATACGATTGAACATGTGCATCATTTACTGCATGTGTTGCCCATGGAAAATGTGATGTATTTTATCATAAAATAATGTACAGATTCTTTTCCTCTAGATGTATATAGGAAAAGTTGCGGATGGTGTTAAAATCGGTTATGTTTATTGCTTCCTTGCAAGAAGTGTTGTTACAAACAAACCAGTTTTCGCTTGGCCAGTGTAAAACAGCATTGGTTGTAAGAGAAGCAAAACCAGCTAAGTAATATCACAGGCAGTTTCACCTGTTACACTTAGTAGAATCACAATGTCATGTGTACTGCATTGTTCTTACTGACTTGCATTACACATGTCATTTTTCAATTTCTGAACATCAAGCAGTGTCAACTTGACCATAAATCATTCACAATACCCTCAACATAGATAAAAGTCAGAAATAGCAAGTAGAGGTCATCAACAGTAAGTAACCTACTGTATGTATGTACTACAGAAATAAGCAAACTTTGCATTTAGCTAGATGTAATGTAAAGATACTGCAAAAGAAATAACTTCTTCAAGAACTGGAATGTCAACACATTAAACTTTCTTTCAAGCTTCAATAAAAGATTTTAAAGTTATTAGACAAGCAATAAGTTCCCATAACCGACCAATTCATCTGAAAAGCAGAATGAAAGAATCACTGCAATCATGAAACAGTAAAACATAACAAGTAATAAAATACATCGTCACAGCAAATGAAAAAGTGTCTTTCTGACATCCTCCTTCAAGCTTAAACAACAGGCCCTTTCACTTCAATGCTGATATGATGTAATTTCCCTGTTGTCTGCTTTTTTATTTGATCCTGTTCTTCTTGATTGTATCTTTCAGAAGAAAACTTTCATTTACCTGTTCATTAAGTTCTATTGGGTTGTCGAGGGAGTTCCTGTTGGAGTCCGGCGAGTCTGAACCGCTTGTTGTGCTGACCTGTGACGCACGTTTATTTCCCAACTTTTTGTTAACTTTGGTTGTAAGACCTTTCGATGGTGTGGATCTGTCTTTGTCTTTTACCCAGACAGACTGTGTGCGTCCTGTTTGCTTGCTGGGACTGGGTGTGAGCATGATTGAGGGGGAGGAGCTCACGTTTGTCAAACTGCCACCAACGGCTCTGGAAATTCATAAAAGAAGATAAACAATGGAGCTTTTAACAATGAGTACCTTTTAACAACTGTAAAACACTGTCAATGCTATAAGAACACATTAACCTGGGAATTAATCATTCCTCAATTCATTTCAAACAAATAAATCTGGCAGAATTTCAAATGATGTATCTTTACCCCTAGTATATCCAACAGTGCTACTTTGTGTATTCTTTGATATTCATTCACCATGATCCTGTGGAATTTCTAAAATGGACTTGTCTAATTCCTATACTGTATACGATTTGGAACAATGGACTTGTACAGTATCAACAATGAATCCATCCAATTTCTACAATGTCCAATTTCTAACAATGGACATATCCAGTTTCTAACAATGGATTTGTCCTGGGCTAGATTTTATGATGGCCTTGTCACATTCCTATATTAAATGTTCTCTTTCTTAAAATGGACTTGTCCAATTCCAAACAATAAACAGTCATGAACATGAAAGAACCTAAAGTTGATAAATATCATGTAAGGACATAAGGATGGACGACAATCCTTTGAGATTTGACACCTTCATGTCTAATTGGGACATTAAATGAAACTTTAAAACAGTCAGTTTCCATAGAAATAATATGTTTACACATAAATGGTTGCCTAATACGAACAAAAGAACGATTATTGGTCGCTAATTACTGGTTGCTGGTTGCGTTAGACAAACAGTTGCTCAATGCAATAGCAAAACAGTGTGAAAACGCTTGGATGGATTCAAAAGCGGTCGCTTAAGACATAGGTTGCTTAATACATGTAGTTCCATGGACAAGTTTGACTGTACCTGCTAGTTTCTACAATGGACTTGTCCAATTCCTACAATATCTATTTCATACAAGGAGCTTGTCATATTTTAAAAAATTGGACATGCCCATTTTCTACAATGAAATATTCAATATCTCATAATGTCCCATTTCTGACAATGGACATGTCTTATTTCTACAATGGACTTGCCCAGTTTCCACAATGGACAGGTTCATATTGCAGTCAGAACGGAAGGAGTTGTACTTCTTAATCAGACAGCAGATGTCCAGAATTTCTCTACAATGAGTATCTGGCCCTGAATTGGTTAAGTGTTTCTAGGTGATCATGTAAACAGACTATAAGCAAGTACAGCAACCAATCTTTCATTAAGTCTTCATTACATTTCATGTACAACTTAGAGAACTTCTCTGAAAAACTGACATGTTTTATTCAATTTCAGGGGAGCAAATAAACATATTTTACTTATTCAACATGTTTTGACATTTTCTACAGTCACAATAATTATGCTGTAAAATGAAATAAAAACTTTTTCTACACAATAAATATACTAACACAGTAAAACAAGAGGGCCATGATGGCCCTATATCGCTCATTTGACTACCATTTGCTATAATAAAAGGGGTCATGATTCTAACATAATTCCTAGAGGTCCACTACACAATGCTAAGTAATAAATAAATAAAATATCTATTTTCTGCCTGTTGGCCTTGTGTTTTTTTTTATAAGAGCCTATGCAAAACCAAGTGACACCCCCCCCCCCCCCTGGGCGGGTCAATTTTGACTCAGGGCTCATAATTTGAACAATCTTGGAAGAGGTGCACTAGACAATGCTACATGCTAGATATCTAAGCTCTAGGCCTTGTGGTGTCTGAGAAGATTTTTAATTTTTTTCCTATATAAGCCTATGTAAATCCAAGTGACCCTCGGGCGGGGTCAATTTTGATCCGGGGTTCATAATTTGAACAATCTTATGTAGAGGTGCACTAGAAAATGCTACATGCCAAATATCTAAGCTCTAGGCCTTGTGGTTTCAGAGAAGAAGATTTTTAAAGTTTTTCCTACAGAAGACGGACGGACGGACCGACGGACGATGGACCCCGGACTGAAAGAGATCCTAATAGCTCACTCTGGCACTTTGTGCCAGGTGAGCTAAAAAGATTATAAATTATCTGTATAAATACATGTGATAGCAAATTTAATATCCCATTCACCATATATGTTCTGACTACTATGTAAAGTTCTGTACATGTGTCTCGCCTAAAACTGACCATACTGACTTGAAATGCCCCTAGAAAATGGACACTAAAGTTATTTGTTCCCATGACAGTGATTTCCAGCAGAGTTTCACCATGTGTGCCATGGGTAAGACATATACATTGTGTACTGATCTCATTGGAAGTGATTTACTCTGAGTTGAAATTATTGTTATAAATCCATCAACTTTAAAGAGATCATCTGTCTGTGCCCACAGCAAATTTCGTACAGAGGTTGGATCAAACTAAGCGTGACACATGTAATTATATCAAAAGCCATTGAAATGTGTTCTCACATACAAGTTTCATCTTTTGTGACAATTTTATCAATATAACAAGTTTTTTTATATACCAGTATGTATTTGATTTACAAAAGCTTTTGAGACATAGGCTGTTAGTAGTTTTTTCTGTTTGCTCTCAGCAAGTATTTCTGGATTATAATTGTAACATACAAAAAGTCATCTAATAGGTATACTGTTATATGACAGCAAATACAAGTTATAACACAATTTATTTGTTAATGTCCCCCCCCCCCCCTCCCCGATTATCAGTTATGTGGTAAAACACAAACTTTGGGTAATCTGTAGGCCCTTGTGACATTAACATTCAATGGAGTGACCTCAAAATTCCATAATTTGTCCAAAAATGACCCCAGTGAATATTTTAGAATATAAACTCAAGGGTTTTTGAGTAATAGTCTCAAAAACATTTGGAGTGGAAGACAGACATACCAATAGGTGTATAAAAAGATCCCTGCAGAAAGGAATACAACATTTGTAGTTCAGGTTTCATGCAGACCTACTGGCAAAATAAATATATTGATCTCTGATCAAATAAGGTGTTTTGATGCTAACGAAAATCATAGCGATAAAACTTGTGTAACTGCTAATTTTTAACTGCAAAAGCTGGATATCATAAACATAATTATGTAAGGTACAAGGTAAATCAATTTTCATGACAAGCAATGTGACAAAAAAATAAGGAAGTGCCTTGTTGCTTAGCTGCTATTTTAAAAAGTGGTACCCTGTTGCAAGGATCAAACAAATTATATTTATTAACACCTTACGCTTACAGATGTTCCTAGAGTTCAAAAATATGTGTACCCCCTGCATTTATGTGATATTATCCATCAAAGGGCCTGTCGTAATTTTAACAAAAGACATAAATCACTGATTTATAGGCCTAGAAAAGTGAACATTTCAACACTTATAACCGAAAGATATGATTCTGTATCAAAGTTTTATTTCCATTGAATATAGAGATAATCTGTGAAAATCTCTTTAACAATTTATTGAAGTCAAACATTTAAAATCCAATCTTCATGTTATATATTCAATGACTCATTTCTTACATGCATCTTCTGTGTTTTCAGCATCAGTCTTGACCACAACTCAACATGACAATTTTGAAGGGTAATATAACATTTACAAAAAGAGCAATGTTTACATTTCAACCTCCTTCCCTAAAGGGTTACATTTGTTACTCTTGGTGTTTTGCTGTTGGATTGAAGAGAGTCTGTCAATCTGTGCTTTACATATCTAACATTGCTCCAATAATTTACATGAAAAAGAATGAACAACTTGATGAGGTATTGTCATGCAATATAAAGTCCCCTACCGGTTTGGAGTTATCTATAAAGAAGGGTGTACATATTTATGGTATGGTAACAGTAATACAATGAAAATGTCAATGAGAACATGTATGTCATACCAAGTATGTACAAGCTACAGAGATGACAGCAAATATTGCTATGTGGCATTATTTGAAAAGGTTTGAGCCCTAAGTGTAACCTTGACATTGAGAGTAGGTGGCTGGGTGCAGTGCATGACTCACCTTCATAACAAGGGTAACAACTGTTTAAAGTTATATCAAATCCGGTCCATGCATGTGGAAGATAAAGACCGAAAACAAAATTACAAGTATTAGTGTTAGAGCCCTAAGTGTGACCTTGACCTTGGTAGTAGGTAGCCAGTTGTTGTGCATGACACAGTGACACCCTTGAGATATTAGTTACAATTGTGTGATGTTATATCAAAATCGGTCAATGCATGTGGAACATACAGACTGGAAACAAAATTGTGGATTGATGAACGGAACAGCACAAACCTTTAGTCCCCAAACCAGTCATATGACCAATAGGGGACTAAAGAATTACAGACGTTTCGGCCCCATGACATTTCGGCAAAATGACGTTTCAGCCCCATTGCCGTTTCGGCCACATGACATTTCGGCCCCAGAAAACTAATGACATATTATGTGGTTTTAAACATGTAAAAGGATATGGCTAATGT
>JAUMHA010015120.1:0-20750 GCA_032359765.1 Saxidomus gigantea
AGTATTATTCCGAACTTGTAAATGTTTATCGCTGTTGCAGTTTAAAGGTGGTCATTTACTTTTAAGCAACATTTTATGAAAAATTTTACTTTTTGTATATTCTGCTAGAGTTTTATTTAATGAACAAAAAGACCCATTACATAGAGTTAGATCCCTTTCAGAAATTTACATTTTGCGCACCCAAGATAGATAAAGGGAGGTAATAATATTTTTTCAAACTTGAATTTCCAATGAATTCCATCTAAATATATAACTTTTAATGCAAATATTTCACAAATATAATACAATAGGTCTAATATTTATATATTTC
The DNA here is from genome assembly GCA_032359765.1 of Saxidomus gigantea. Taxonomy (NCBI): domain Eukaryota; kingdom Metazoa; phylum Mollusca; class Bivalvia; order Venerida; family Veneridae; genus Saxidomus; species Saxidomus gigantea. Next base: position 311 of record JAUMHA010015120.1, read on the forward strand.
CTTAGGCAAAGTATGTTTATCAAATTTTTACTTATGATAAAATAAATTTATCTTGGTTGGGCAACCAGGATAAGGAAATCAAATTTTAAAAATACCTCCAGTGATAATCTTACATGAATTAAAAGCTAAGTGAGTATAAATGAATGTAACTGATCAGATGTTAAAGTTTCAAACAAATCTGTTACATGGCCAAATTCTAATTATATACCTTTAAGGCAGTACAACAAAAAATATTAATATAAACTTTAAACGAAAATAAAACACTCATTTGAAAGAGAATAAAACCTCCAAAAATACAAAAAAAAACATGACAATTTTTTTCTCCCGGTGTCGAACTGAATTTTATTCAGTCTTTTTGTTTTGTGTCGCGATGAGACTCCTCAGAATTATTCCGAACTTGTCAGCACAAATATGAATGTAGATTCTTTTTAAAATCCATTTTTGTCACAAAACACCCAAACACCATGTAGCATTTCTTAGTTTATCGCGGTTGCAATTTAAGGCAGTAGATCTAGAACAATAATTACTAATATAAACTTTAAACGAAAATAAAACACACATTTTAAAAAAGAATTAAACCTGCAAAATAACAAAACAAAACATGAAATGTTTTCTCCCGGTGTATACTGGCTGTCCGGACTGATTCTTAGTCATTTTTTTTTGTTTCGTGACGCGATGAGACTCCTCAGAATCATTCTGAACTTGTAAATGTTTATCGCGATTGCAGTTTAAGGCAATACAACAATAAATATTAATATAAACTTTAAACGAAAATAAAACACACATTTTAAAAAGAATAAAACCTAAGAAAAAAAAAAACAAAAAAAAACAACAACATGACATTTTTTTCTCCCGGGGTATACTGGCTGTCCGGATTGATTTTTAGTCAGTCTTTTTGTTTCGTGTCGAGATGACACTCCTCAGAATTATTCCGAACTTGTAAATGTTCATCGCGGTTGGAATTTAAAGCATTACAACAATTGATATTAATATAAACTTTAAACGAAAATAAAACACATATTTTAAAGAGAATAAACCTCCAAAAATACAAAAAAACAACATGATATTTTTTTCTCCCGGGGTATACTGGCTGTACGGACTAATTTTTAGTCAGTCTTTTTGTTTCGTTTCGAGATGAGACTCCTCAGAATTATTCCGAACTTGTAAATGTTGTCGGCTTTCTCCTCGGGCTTGTTAGAAATAAACGGCTCTGCTTTGATTTTCACAGCTCCGGTAAACTGAAGATACACATTTTATATGAATATATCAGAACAGAAAAGAACATATACTTTATTTGGACTTCAGCATCATAGCTCATCGCCATACTCAAACATATTTATAAATTTGGCATGCGGAAACGTAATAACATATAATATATAGATACAAATTATACAACACAAAAATACAATACAATCGCGAGAATGTCGTACATTTGTACACAGGACATTATGTACAACTTTTCTTAATTGACATTGTGAATATTGTTTTTCCTAATTTGAAAACGCTTTCGTACAAAAATTTGCTAACTTTCTTAATTCTGTCTTCTTATATAAGTTTTGCTGAGTCAAAATCGTGTTACGCTTGGTGCATAATATAATATCTAGGTATATATTCCTTTTGGATATCACTGTAGAGAGGGCATATTAAAACAAAGTGGAACTCGTCCTCGAATATCATTTAAATCACATAAAGACACTTTCTATTAGTACTCCTAAATATATTATTATGTCTACCTACTTCTACAATCAAACTGTGTGATGGCAGTCTTTGCTTTGCAATTACATTTCTATACTTATTTCTATACTACCTAAAAATTGTAAATATGAAGATTGTTTAGATGTAAGTTTCATTTCTCTGTATAAATATAGTGAAGAATACGTGTCCATTGCAGCCAGCCAAGTAGTAATGTATGTGTCTCTTAATCTAGTACGAAATAATGGAATAAATAAACGGGCAAATACAGATTTGGGGAATAACCACACAAACAGGAAACCAGTCGACTGCAGGATTTTTTTAACCGTAAATGTCCAGTTAACATCTAGGGGTTCTTCAATCAAGTCAGTGTATTGTTCTTGCATAATATACCTCAATATACAATTTTATTTTTCACATCGAAAAGCTTCAGGAAATACTTAACAATTTTAATATGATGCGCAACGTGACAAAGGGCCCTTTAAGGTAAAATAATGTGTAACGTTTGAACTAATACCGATACAATATTGATGCTGGTTCCACTTTGAAGCGCATATACTGGACTACTATCAACATTTTAACGACAAAATACTTATGAATATTTATTGACTAAAATGGCAAGTGCTAAAATTCGAACTTTTTTATAAAAATTATTGAAGGCTTGAAACAAAGTGTATATAATCGAACAGACTGTGAAATTAACAAAAATGTATGGCTTATGAAAATCTGTCGATCTATTGCGGAGTTACGGTTATTAAAATATTTGCTAATTATTATAATTATGCATAAATTATGCAAATGAGCTAAATTTAAAATGCTTTTATTTTAGCCTAGAATTCAGATATTTTGAAAAAAGACATCGTAGGAAAGCTGAATGTCTATTGTTTTAACATACAGTGGATTGATAAGAATTAGAAGTAACCTTAATAGATTCGAATGTTCGCACTAGTCTTGTCTTTTAACCTAATTAATATTCATCAGCAATGCTGACATAAATGTGCTCTTTATTTGATACCTCGATTTAAGTTGTAGCATATTTACTTCGAGAGATATGACATATTTGACCCCTATAAGGGCCTTTTTGTCATGTTGCGCATCATAAGTCTTGCTATATATAACGGGAATCGACCGAACTCGCCAAAAGGAGACAAACAATTTGTAGACTGTTTTACATTAACAAGCCACTTTCAAAAAATTCTATGAACTCTTTCGATTAACTCTGCCTGAATATATCTCTACCCCATACATTCGCGTTGTAATTCAATATAAGCAGAACATTCGAGTCCAAGAGATTAAACATAATATTAATTGGTACATTTTTACCTTTTCATAATGGCATTAGTGAGCTCATGGAACTCAATGCTTTATCGGCAAAAGTATGTGCAGCCTGCCTGAAAGACCCACTAGAGAACACAACTCATGTACGACTATACAATCTCGACATTTTGGCCATTGTATACGTTTACCCATTTATCGTTGTTTTTATTTTGCTTTTTTGTGTAATTCATTTTTTATTTCAGGAGAAACTACAACAGTAATTAACAGCCAGACAGTATATATAATGAACATTTGCCCATTTATCGTTTCTGCCTAAATAACCACCATTCCGGAACACTACAATTTAAGTTTTCTTTTCAACGTTATCAGTTAAATTTCATTTTTGACAGTACGAGTGCAAATTATCAAGTGACTCTTGTAAACCTTCTCTGCAAACAGCAACAAATAAATAAGAAATATCATCAGTGTTCATACCCGTGGCAATTGTTCAACGACAAGTAAATAGCCGTTTCTTATTGGCTGGTTAAAACTATATTAAACTCTGTGACTGGATGCAACATAACGATTTGTCGATTTAGTAGACTTAATATACTGTAGTATAAAATGACCAGGAAGCAGCAATACATATGCTAAAACAACGCACTACTATTTGAATTAATTCACTAAGTACAATGTTCGCAAAATTCTGCATCTAACATGAAAATGCAACCTTAGACCTCAAAATATATTGCCATTTCTAAGCTATACATATTGAGATGGCTCTTTTGGCAGCAATACGGCATCGTGATTTTATCTACATGAAGCACCAAAAACCTAACAACTAAGATGACTCTTTTATTAAAACTAATTCAAATGTCATAAGCAAATATACTTCTCAACAACCTTTTGATTCCGAATTCCAAGAAAGATACATTGTTTGTCAAGTGGTTTTATTCCTAAAGAACAACTATGCAGTCCGTCGAGACACAATGCAAGTTTCGTACCGATCCTCACAATTGCATCCACTGTGATGTGCAGATCTGCTTCAGAAAGTGCATTTAAATCTTTGAATTTGTTTGAAATGATTCTTCTTGCGAATAGATGACGGCCGTACATAAGACATTTTTTTGAACTCTCTCCGATGTCTGAAAATAATTACGAATACATGAAAAATTTACATATATTTGACTCTATATCGCAGCCCGAACGCGAAGAAATGTCTTATCAAGTCATAGGAAGTAAAACATAGCAAACTATGGATTCAAATCCTAAGCAACAGTTTGTGAAATTTGGAGTTAATCTAAATGCATGAAAGAGTCCTCTTAAGTTGTGCATGACACTTTGTATAAGTTACTTGTTATTGGAATTTTAATGTACATTGTTTACTCGTCTCCCTAAACAATACAAAATGATCATTTATTTACATATACAAATATGTATATATAGATATTAGAAACATATTCTAAACACTCTAAAATTGTCATTCTTACAAAGATCTAAAAGAAGCATCCGTTAAAACTTGGCAAGGTCAATTTGTAAGTTGAAATGAATCTACAGTTAGATAAATGTATTAAACAGCGCAGGCAGGTTCTTAAAAGAAATTCATAGGTCACTTAAACAGTTTTTACTCAGTTCAGTTTATTCTTGTAATCTCCAGTACAGTGTTTGGACTGAGAACGAGTCTGCAAATAACATTGAAACTAGTTCGAAAGCACATGATGTTCAAAGTGGTGAAATTCACCCAACACCGTTACACATTAACAGATCATTTGATAGTGTTGATTACTTAATTTAATTTTCCTTTTCTGTCCTTGATTGTCTCTAAATGATATTCAAAACTGGAATATTTTTGTGCGTTGTGTTATATAGATTTCCTAGTCCAAAACAGTGCCGTTGGGATGGTCAAAATGGCGACAAAAGTTGAAATAAGGACTAGTACCGGAATTCCTCTTTACCATGACGAAAAAGCATTGATATATACCGCAAACGTAACAAATTAAATGAATCTGTGAAAACAATAAGTAGAAGCAACATACCTTTAGTTATTACCGCAAAGGACTGTTCTTCGACACTTGGTTTAAACGTCTGGAAAAAAAAATAGATTATTGTAAAAACACTGTTATTCATAGTTTCAGGCAGGTAGGGAAAATCACTTTCTGACAGTGAATATCAAAGTTAATCTTAAGCATCGTTCATCTGTTGGAAAACTTAGTTAAGAATTGGTGAAATGTGTTCAGTTGTTCTAAAATTGGGATAATTTTTGTGAATTAATCTCTTTATAACAATATAAAGCGAAATTTAGCAGTCACCATCTGCTGCAAGGATGCCTTATTCGAGGATAAGTCCAAACATTACCACTCATTCCTTGCAGTTCTTTTTAAAAATACCTTTTCTGTGGTACATGTATTGATGGGACTGTATGCCTAATCGCCAAGACACTGTATGCAAATTGCAAAATGTTATAAAATTACTGTATGCCTAATCGCAAATATGTTTATTTTATATTTCTCGTACTTTCAGATAACCATGGATGAATAGCAATGTAATTATTGTAGTTTGACTTCAACATCCTTCAGTGAAATCACCAACCACAGCGAACAATATTCGGAAAATCAAAGTAAAATCTTTTCGAAATTACAGCACAAGTTAAAATTCAAACTTGGAACTTGCAAGATGTACATGTACCTTCTGGATTTTTCGCCAAAAATAAGTTTATTTCATGTATTTAAGAATCGAGGGAACATAAAATTAAAATTCCTAGTTGTTTGGATGACAATGACATTTTTATCTCTTCAGAAAAGGAAATGATAATACTTTTGAATAAAAAGAACAATCTTTTGATTTCTTTGTGTAAGTACATAAAGATATTTTGAATGTAACCACGTGTGGTAAAACCATTTTAAAATATAACTATTCTACGATGTAAAACGATAAATCACACTTACTGTACTGTCCTAATTCCACTTCAATAATTGAAATTAAATTGCACGATAAAAATAAATATTGTTTTTGTATGCCTATTCAGCGCGACTTCCGGTAATATACAGTCGGAGTTCGTACATGGTGGTTAACAAACGGACTACTTTCGCGTGACGTCAAGATTTCAGTCATAACAAGAGTATCGGTGGAACCGATGTATGCTCCTCGAAGTAGGTGTATTTATAAAGTGATGGCAATTTAGATGTTATATCCGCAATAATTAAGTTTCGTTCAAATCCCGCTAGTAGTTGCTGAGAAATAGCGCGGAAAAGAGTTGGACGGACGCACACACGCACGGACGGAGGGGAAAAGCGGCGACTATATTGTCGCTTCTCAAGGAGCATAATAAAGGAAGGTAATTCATATTTATGCTGGAACATGCTTATAATTTATTTTTCTTTGAATGGTAAAGGTTCATGTCTAATTGTCAAACTCATATCACTGAGTGCTAAGAAATAGTGTGGAGTAAAAAAACGAAAATAAAGGAAGGAAATTCATAACCGTGCTGGGACATGCTATGCTGATAACGTGCGCATCTTCTCTAAGTAGTTAAGCTTCCCATGAAGTACTGATAAATTCACATCATCGACTGCTGAGAAACAGAGCAGACAAAATTGTCTTAATTAAACACTATTTACAGCAAAATACAAAGTGCCATTAATCTATGCCAAATAATTGTGCGGGGAAGCGCTGATAATATGCACATCTCCTTATGCTAGTGAAACATGCTATGAATTTCCATTCAATTTCAGTCATCGAGTGCTGAGAAATAGAGCTGACAAGAATTTCTTAATTAATTAATTAATAACAGACAAAAATTAAGGGGCACAAAGCGCTGCGAATATAATCAAACAGGAACGAGCGGACAATATGCGCATCTCATCTTTGTACTGAACACGACGTTTTGTTGAATTTCGGCAGTAGTTGCTGAGAAATAGCCCGGAAACGAACAAAGGGCGGATGAACAGACGGAAAAATCTGCGACTATATGCCCCCCTTGACACATGATGTTTATTACTACTACGAGGAGGTAACGCCCATAGCTATGGAGTCTTGTGTTTTCTTACCTTAAATTACATTGAATAAAGTGCAAAATATTGATAATATATTATTTTCCTTGATTTCACTAAAGGACGCGTATGTAATGAAAAGGTTATCTGATGTGTACGTTGATATGTGCAGATTGATAACTAAAGCGCGCAATATTTTATCAATCCGCAGAAGAACTCGTGCATATATCAGGTACAAATCATGTAACCTATAAATATAGTATTTTTGTAAAACTATATGCAGTTATTACAAGAAGAGCATAGAAACACATCTTGTAAGCACATGGTAGTAATTTCATGTTTAAATTTGTAACAATAGCAATGTAATTATATTTTAGTTTCCTGGTTCATGTTACGTTACGTCTTACAATGCAATTTCATGTTACATTACTTCTTACGATGCAATTTCTGTAACGTCTCACGACGCAATTTCATGTAACGTAACGTCTTACGATGTAATTTCATGTTACGTTACGTCTTACGATGCAATTTCATGTAACGTTACCTCTTACGATGCAATCGTTAAATCAGAACCATTCACAGCTCGGCTGTATCATATATCATTTTAAAGGCTTTATTGACATATTGTAAGGCATGTGATGTTCGTGCCAATTAAAACACGATTTTTAATCCCGGGACTGATTCGCGGATATTGAATTTCGCGTATTAAATAAACAAAATGTAAACAAACGAGGAATTTGTTATTTCTGAAGTAAGGAAACATTTACTTGTGTACTCTTGAATTCGTCAAAAGCTGGCTTCTCCGCATACAGAAAACAATATTTGTACGCGATTAATAGTTGGTTTACTGTATAGATGTTAACGTGAGTTCAAATGACTTTACCTTTGCTCCGATGATTGAAGACAATGTGTACAGTAAAGGGTTGAGGGCTGAATTAACCGGCAGTATGAAGACCGCAGTCCAGGCGTAAACCTCACCAGAAATCACGTGACCGCTGAGGGCAAGTATGCCTATAAAAGAGGACATAAACATGTGTAAATCGTCTTTGTAATACTGTATAAGCAAAATGAAAATTATTTTGACTAAATAACAATTTAGAAACGCAAGAAGTATTATTATTAAATAATAATAATAATAATAATAGTTGTTATTTAATAGTACAAAATAGCTCGAGACGTACTATTAGATTAGATAGTCCTATAAGTAATAGTACCTCGGCTTACTACCAACTTGTTAAAGAGACACTTACTAAAACTGGTGTCAAATTATTTTCAAAAGCGTTAATAAAAGATAATAAAAAGGTGTTGTTGTACAAATAAAGAGTGAATAGCGATTTATTAGAAGGCCTCTATGTCGATTATTTTTTGCAAAAATTGGGCATTTTCGAAATATGTTTTTCTTTAAAATTGTATCTATTTATCATTGTGTGTTCATTGAACACATTATTTATGAGCGGAGAATATAATCTGCTAGATGTAGGGAGTGCCCCTTTAATAACTGAAATACGAGCGTTAAAAATAATGTTATCAAACATTTCTATATAAACTAGTATATAAAAAGTGCTAACAATAAATACTGATAAAGATACGGGTGTCCGTGTGATGAAGAGTATCGTCATGAAGAATATGTAGTTTTCTTGTGCAAGGAATGCTATTTGTTCCGATTTCATTCAACAGTTTTTGAATGCATGTTATGTACTACATAGACTAGAAATGATAAATACAAGCAACCTATTGTGATATATAATTTTACATGTATGTATTTCAAAATTCTTTTTACCCATTACTCCGATTGGAAACCAGCACAGAAAGTCCGTTGCCACCACAAGAAGGAGGCTTCTAGCAACTTTTAAATCTCTTTTTCTTGCAGACGCTACTGAAGTCGCTATACCGGTAGATTTGCGAATTTCGATGAAAATGGACACCTGTCCAAATGCAACCAAGATAAATGTAAGAAAATTTAAGAAAACGAACAGTCCAAGAGAGTAAGCCCATCCAGGTGGACGATCTCTTGTCAAGGGCAGCGCAATACAGACACCAGATTTTGAGTAAAATTCGTTTTGGAAATATCCCTGGTATACAACAGGCAATATGGCAACAAAGGCAGAAAATAGCCAAACTGAAACTGCACATAAAGCTGATATTTTTGTAGTAAGTTTGACGCGGCCAAATGGAAATTTAATTACTAAAAGTCTATCAAATGTTATTAAACACAGAAACAATGCACTGGCTTCAGATGAAGTTGTTGACAATACACCAGCAATAGTACACCAGATGCTGTGCCTCCAGTAATCGTCGACAAAAATATATCTGGAAAAAAAACAGATATTTAAAAGAACATAATGGGTTTTCAATTAAACCAAGCAAGGCCAGAGCAAACGGAAACGCTCGATATTTTTGTTCTTATTCAGTTTAAACGTCAACGTTACAAATCTGACAAGTTGTTTTTATTTCACATGCTAAACCACTGCTTCTACTGCTTGCAATTTCAAGATCATGGAAACTATATTTTGGAATATATGGTTTTATTGCTGCTTATTTTATGTGTGTTGTTTGTTGTATTTTGACAGTTTTTTTTGTCCTTTATGTGTGTTTTTTCTTTCTACGAGATGCATGCACAACAAAGTTTAGCTTATTTTTAGTTTATGTATACGCTAGATTAAGTTTTATGTTCGATCATATCTAAATCCTGCTACAAAACTATCAATGATATTGATATAGACCACATTTAACATGTGGGTTTCTCTTAAGCATTTTCCAAATTAGTAGCTTTGCTCGTATCCGGGACTCTTGTAACCACTAAGTTTCATGCTTATAGCAAATTGCTCGTGCTGATCGCATTTTTTTCCATCTTAAAACAGAACCAATAATGGTGCGTATGGTTACAAAAAGAAATAGGACATTAAATATGATAAAATGTCATACCTATCATCAAATTTTGAACAAGGCTTGCAGCTACGGGTAGTCCCATTTTGTCGCATTTTATACATTAATCCCTTATTGAGGGAACCGTGTCACAGATTTCTAATATCTGTCTTCAAATAAATTTTATGCTCTTACACGTACCGTGATAGACGGTTGTATCCCATATCCATACAAAATTGGTCATAAAAGTGTACAAAATAACGTTTTCAAAAATCCATAACACGGGTCCCTCAAGCAGGGAACAGTGTACAAAATTCAAAAAGATTTTTTGGGTATAGGGGGCTACCCCTTGATGCAAACCTTGTTAAAACAATGAAGACAGGTAACAAATTTTATAACATTTATTGACATATTTCTTTTTGTAATCATGGCCAACATCAGTTTGGTAAATGAAGTTCTAGCTTTTGTCAGCCGCTACCTTAATGGGGAGTAGACTATGCAAAAACACGATAAACAGCGGGATCGACAATTCGTTCTTCCTAAATCTCAAATATTCACCCGGCACTGGCTAATTTGGACTAATATAACTGTACCAGTGACTGTTGTTTATCTAAGTATAAAGAAATCTGACATGCATAGCGTGTAATTAACATACGAAGTGCACTTTACTCGTGCTGTTGGAGTACTTGCGAAAATATTTTACGTTCAAGCAGAGCTACATACTGTATTCATAACAATGAAAATTCTTTTTAGATGTGCAGGATGCGGACCAAGAAGCTTCAATAGGGTAAGTGGACTCTCTACCTTGTCGCCACTAAAGCTTGCTGTTTAGCCGACACTCGTCATACCAAATGTATTATATCCTACTACATGGATCCTCTCCCAACTAGAATTTGGTCTCGAACGTTTGGTATGTGAATGTTTATGGAACGTTCAATGGGTGCTAACACATGTGGGATAATAACGGGTGCCATTTGTAACGAATTCCTTCTCCCCGAGCTCGATTTGAACCCGAGACCTTCAGTTTGTAAAGCGGACACTTTACCATGTAGCCACATGAGTTCCAAGGGAAGGAAATACAAGTGCCATATCATAGTGAAAATGATAAAATTTGGACAGTACCTCTTTCTGAAAGCGGAGTCAGCAACAGCTATGAACATAACGTAAATAGCCATTAGAAGATCTGCCATCGCCAAATTTGTTACGAAAATGCCAAACCCTAGTTTGAGTCTCTCTTTGTTGTACTTTAGCCTGTAGAATAGTGTTAGTATGTTGCCAACTAATCCCGAAATGCCTATTAGCCATATCATGAACTGTAAACCAGAAAACCGCAAGAGATCATCGCACGAAGAAAATTCATCTTTGTGTGGGTAGCAATTATGCTCAGCAACATAACTTGGTCGTACGCAACAGAACTTGAACGCCGGAGTCCGAAGTCTCTTCAACCCGATCAAGCCCGTAAATATTTCTTTGTGAAATCGTGAAATGATATTCCTTTCGAAATAAATGTCCTCAACAGACGAATCACGAAAAGCAAACATTTCTATCTCTTCTATTTTGTTGTTTGACAAATCTAGTGTTTTAAGTTTCAGCCCAGCAAAACTGTCAGTATAAACCTTTGATAATTTAGCATTTGCTAAGTTCAAATCCTGAATTTGAGATAAGCCATGAAATGTTTTTGTCTCAATTACGGATAGTTCAAAGTTCCCACGTAAATTAAGAGTATTCAGATGTACCAACTCGCTAAAAACGTAATCTGACAGAGTTCTTAGTCGGTTGAAACTTAAATCTAGAGTAAGTAGGTTCTTAATTTTTATGAATGCGTAGCGACTTAATGATTCAATGTCACAACTAGACACGTTCAAGACAGACAACAGCATGATGTTAAGCAAAGGCTCTTGTAAAACCGAACTGACTTTTCTATTTAAACTTAGATCAAGATACCGTGTGTTCTTTGGTATTGTATAAATCATTGAAGTGTTGAAGTCAATTGCGCTGCAGTTAGATAAATACCCGGTGCATGTACATTTATCTGGACATTGAAAGTTACAAAGCAGTTCATCATCTCCGTGCAAACACTGCATATGGTCGTCACATATTTGCTCCAATGATATGCATGTTTTACTTGCAGCACATTTGTATCCGTTTGGACAGTGTACTTTTGTAGTAACTGAAAGCAAATGTTATTTCAGGTATTTATTTAAAAAGATGTGAAAAGACACAGTTTTAGAAATCGAATATTTCTTAATAGCATATTGTAACAAAGCTTCGTTAATGTTTAGACTTAAGTCATCAGGCTAATATCTATTACATTGTATTTTCTCCAATACGTATTATTATATGTTTTTCTAGCAGAAAACAATCATCAAGCATAAAAGAGTTATCAATTGAATTTATTGGAACCATTAGGATATGAGGCTATTTATTTAACATTCAATACAGCGTCAAACTCAGTTTTTATAATAAATAATGCAAGAAGGATGTCTTTGTGACGTTAGTTCACTGTCTATGTTCTTATAATTATTATATACAGTCAAACTAGTCTTAAGTAGCTTGCCAAGGAATACGTCAAAATACAAATGTAATCACGTAAAGTAATCGGTTGTTTAATACAAGTGTAATTCAAATAAAATGAAAAATGAAATATTGGGACACATCAGCATTGGCTGCACAAGACAGGTGAGTGCTTTATTGCAATGACCACAAACACAGGCATAATTGTATTTATATGAGTTTCTATTTACTCTCCAAAATTTCAAAATGTAGTTATTTTCAAGATTCAATTTAATAAATGATTTATAATTCAGTACAGCAACAGTTACCTTTGCATAACGCACTGAAATACTCGGCACCTACTCCGTCCAGGTGTCGCCATCGTCTTATTTTAATGTCGGTAAAGTTTGCTGGTCGGTTGTGACGCTCAGAAGTAAACTCATCGAACATTTGAGATACTCGGTATATTTTAAAGTCGACGTTTTTCGCAGGTACACTTTCTATTATTTCAGTAAAGACGTATGTAGACATTTCACTGTTTCTAAGTAAAATGACACCTTTCGTTCCTTCATTTGTAAAATGTATTGAATCTAGCAGTGTTGTAGCCATGATTTTGTAGCGACATTCAAATAAGGTTTCAAGGTCAGGTACCCTGCTTATTTCTACGTCATGTACTTCTAGTAAAACGTTATTTATTCCATATGGCTGTAACGGTTTTGAGGCTTTATAACTTAGCACTCTTACAATATTTGATTGTGATTTAAACTGTCTGGCAAATAGATTGATATTAGGTCCTTTGTTAGTTTCTTCGTCGTATATAATAAGTATTTCGTTTGTTGACGGCTCGCACCCTGTAAGTTCAAATAATGATATTAGGTCCTTTGTCTGTTTCTTCTCCTCCTTTTTTTGAAATTTCATAGTCAAGATTGAATATATGAGGGTGAAACAGCTGGCGGTGACACTCGCATCAGTCTTGAATTTACTCTACACTGTTACCTACATTACTCGGTTACGAAGCGCTAATTCCTAAGTTCAGCCTACCAGCTCTTTCTTGGTTGAAAAAAAATTATCTTGCCAAATTGTCTCTGCCTAAGAACATCACACTCTTGCAAATGTGTCTTCGTCTAGAAATACAATGTTCTTACCACGATTGTTTAGTCTTATAATTTCAATATCTTACAACAATTGTCTTTGTCTAAAAATGTAATTATGTTACCACACATGTGTTCGTCTTAGAAAAACAAAATTTTAACGACAATTGTTTTCGTCTAAAGACATGATAAAATACCACAATTGCCTTCGTTTAAGAATACCATTATCTTACCAAATTTGTTTTCGTCTAAAACACTTCGAATATCATTAGTATACCAAGTTGTTTTCTCTTAAAGATATAATTGTCTTACCACACTTATCTTCGTCTTCACCTCCTGGACACTGTAACTCTCCGTCACACAAATATCTTTGAGGGATGCAATAGCTGTTTGGACATTTTAACGTATTTTGAGGACATGTATAATTCTCTGAAAAAGAAACCAACAAAAACAGAACTAAAATGTTCAGTTGTAAATTAACTTTGAAACCTCTCTATGAAAAGAAACACAACAAGTTAGTCTTGCAAAGATGACGAAGGTTAAAGTCGAAATATCCGCTAATCAGTACATGTTAAAAGTAATCAAAGGCCATTAAGTCAATGAAAAATCATTCAACTAGAATATTCTGATAATATTATTGACATTGAAGCAGTATATGAAGTTTCATTATATTCAACTCGGTGGTTGTTGAGGAATAGCCCGGACAAGAATGCGCAAAAGTGCTATATACACTATATGTACATTTAATAAAAGGGCCTTAATTCAGTGTAAAATATCATTGAACCGGAAAATACTTGCAGCATGTGTCGCCATATAGATAACAAATACCGGCGAAAACAGACATTAGAAAATGAACCCCTCCTCCTTCTACTGAAATCATACCATCGAGTTCGGACTGCTTTGTTTTTTTTTGTTTTTTGCGCACTTTGCGTTCTTTGGGGTACTTTTTCTAGGAATTATACATCATTGTATTTGATTGTTTGGATTTACAACAAAGAAAGCAATAAACCAGTTAGACATGACTTTAGCTAAATTTATCTATACAGATAGGCCTTTATAGATTTCGCAGCTTGACTTAATCATTAAATATTATTATTTCCCATGTTTACTTTGAATAGGGCTTGCCTTGAGAAAGGTTGGGTATGATACGGACGTGTGACTGTCTGAATTGCATGTAAATGAATCTTTACGCTAGAGCGAAATCATTTGTGAAAATAAACCTTGATACATTCTCTAATGAATTATTATTAAAGGATTATTTGGATAATTTAAGATCCCCCCTACGAAAATGTAATCCTTACTCCCTCCATAGTAACTTTACTGGTGTAGTCACAACAATCTCCTTAAGATTCAGCATGTGTTACCATACTATTATTCCAGTGTAATTTATCCGCATTTATTACAGTATTTTATATCTATTTAGGTATCTTTAGATTTAGGTTAAATGTATTTATAACCTGTCTTATTTTAATTTTGTTTAGATGTTTTAGATTGTGCCGTTAACAATGAAATACTGTCTGTTTGATGAGTTCAGTGATTACTAACAGACCTATACGAGGTATAGAGGTATACATCTTCGCCGCCATCATGCTCTTCCCCATAACAACCAATTTTATTTGCACAAAATGATTGGTGGGTAAAAGTGCACTAGTTTATTACTAGTATTAAACCTGACTTTCTTTATCGTATGACATTTTAATTTTCAAGATTTTGAAGAAATAACGTAGTAAAATGCAGTTTGTTTGGTTAATTTGACCTTATGACCTTGAATCAGGCTTTGATAGTGACCTTGAATGAAACACAACATAAAATATTTTTTTTGCACATGTATACTGCAAATGTTTCTGTGCGTTTCTTTTGCAGCTCATATTTGACAAATATTGTATACATGAACTATGAAAAGAGCCTGTGGAGTTCTCCATTGCAACAGATTTTACTTTCGCAAAATGGCAGGTGGGTAAAGCGTACGTATTTATGCCATTATATGTATTAAACATGACTTGCTTTATCCTATAGCTCTTGATAATTTTAGGAAATAATGTGGTAAAATGGTGATTGTTTGGTCAATTTGATCTTTTGACATTGAATATGACCTTGATAATGACCCTGTGTGAAACTCCAAATATCACATTTATTTTTCACATTGATATGGCAAATGTATTTGTGTGTTTCTTTTGCAGCTACCTTTTTAATAGATATTTTATACTTGGCCTTTAAAAAAATCCATCTAGATCGAAAAACGGTGGCCATCTTGGACGCCGTCTTGGATTTCTCGGACCGCACCAAAATTTGCATATTATGCCGGCAGTCCGATAAACTTCAGAGTCTCTCAAACATTTTGATATATGACTCATTTTGTTAATTTTTGTGGCCCAGTGGTATCCTGGATATGGTGTTTTGCTGATCTAT
Source organism: Saxidomus gigantea (assembly GCA_032359765.1). NCBI lineage: Eukaryota > Metazoa > Mollusca > Bivalvia > Venerida > Veneridae > Saxidomus > Saxidomus gigantea. The sequence goes on from JAUMHA010015120.1 coordinate 16,107, forward strand.
TATCTCCTCTTGTGAAGAAAGCTTTCCATAATGGTTTATTGAATTCCAGCTTGTGGTTGCTGGGGAAAAACGCGGACCCAGGTATATGAAGAAGTAATCAAAGGCAATAACTCTGTGAACAATGATTGAACTTGAAGTTGCGCATCTCCTCGCATCAGTTTATTTGAGTCAGTGGTTCGTGAGAAATATCCCGGGCAAGAATGCATAAAAAATTGATATATACTATATGAGCACACAATGAAAGGGCCTAAATTCAGTGTGAAAGAATCATCCAACCGGAACATGCTTGCAATATGCTCATCTCCTCTTTTTAGCAAAGCTTCCTATGAAGATTTATTGATTTCTAGTCTGTGGTTGCTGATCACAAAAGTATATGAAGAAGTAATCACAGGTCAAGAACTATGTAAAAGAATCATTGAACTGCAAAGCGCTGATAATATTCATCTTAATATTAAAGCATTACATAAAATTTCACTAAATTAAAGTCATTGGTTCCTGAGATATAGCCTGAATAAGAATGTGGACGGGCGGACGGACGTATGGACGGAGACCATTACCATATCCCGTGGAGGAAGGGGGGAAGGGTAATAAATGCATCAACTTATGATGGTAAATAAATGGTTGAAAGCAATATCTTTGAATGTTAAGGAGAACAATTGTAACGTAAAACACGACGAATTCTAAATGTTTAAGGACCCTTAATTTGGTTAAAGAATGAGTCAGAGTAATGGAACCTAAAGTAACTACCCAGGTTATGATGGTAAATAAATGTTTTGTTCAAATAGCTAAGATAGATTAGGAAAAAAGTTGAAATAAACATTAAACGTAACGTAAAATATGACGAATTCTAAGCATATAAGGACTCACAATTTGCTATAAGAGGAAGTCAAAGCTATGGAAATTAAACTAACTTCCCAGCTTATGATGGTAAATAAATGTTCTGTTCCAGTAGTAAGATAGTTGAGGAGAAAGGTTGACCTAAAAATAAAACTTAATGTAAAAATTGACGACATCTAAGTGTATTGGGGCCCGTATTTTGGTAAATGGGTAAGTCAGAGTTCACAGCTTACGATGGTAAATAAAGGTTCTACGTTTGAAAGCAAAAACTGTAATATTTGAAGAGAATAGTTTACCTAAACATAAAACCTAATATACAATTTGACGAACTCTAAGTGAATAAGGGCCCAAAATTTAGTAAAAGAGTGAGTCAGAGTTATCCAACTTGAAGTGCCTACTCATCTTAAAATGGGAAATAAATGTTCCAAGTTTGGAAGCAATAGATATGATAGTTGAGGAGAAAAGTTGAACTAAACATAAAAGGTATGATGCGGACGCCGCCGCCGACGCAGTGGTGAGTAGAATAGCTCCCCTCATTCTTTGAATAGTTGAGGTAATAAGTACATGTATGTGAACAATTATGGGGATATAACTCTTGAGTGACCGGTTTGGTCAAAGGTCTGGTGCACTAACTCCGTAGTGACTGAGTCGATCCGACTAATTACACGGCTTGGCCGAGATTGTCATTATTAAAATGCATGGTGATGATTGGATTAGTTAATCAAGTTAGGCAACAACAGTTGCTAATTTGGTCAAACATTTTTCACAATTCAAATACCATAACTCTGTAGTGACCAGTACAATCAGATTGATTATCATACATGACCGAGATATTCTGGCAATAAACATTATGCGCAAATGGTGGTTGTTCATATACCCGTAAGACAGCGAATATTGTCAATTTGATCAAAATTTGACCAGTCAATTCTGGAGTGGCAGGCACGATTAGCTGCAGACTAGTTATCGAACGTGACCGAGATATTGTGGTAATATATTTAAGTATGAGGATGATTATATTTCAATTGTTTAAAGTTAGAGAGCGACACTGTCATTTTGATCAAAATTTGACCAATCAAGGGCAATAACTCTGGAGTTCCTGGAACAATCTGACCATGGTCATAAATATTGTGTTCAATAATGGGGGTGATTGGATTACCGGTTTTATTTGGAGAACGGACACTGTCAAATTGATAAAAAATTTACCAATCAAGGGTCATAACTCCGAAGTGCCCAAGACTATCACAGAAGTTACCGAACGTGTCAGAGATAGAAATTGTGTGACCATAAACAATATGTTCAGGAATGTGGATAATTGGATTACAGTTGTAAGATGGACACTGTACTTATGTCAATTTGATAAAAATTTGACCAATCAAGGGTCAAAATTATGAAGTGACAGATATGCTCAGGCTGATAATCGAACTTGACTAAAAGGCATAAGAAAGTGTATCATATCAGGTTATTAGAATGATTAGTAGTGGTTTAGAAAGCGTTATATTAACGATGTTCCGGAGAGATCGAAATATAATAAAGATTCATTGATTTGGTTCGCGGTAAGTAATAGATAGAGTACTGTTTGCGAGAATTACTACGTTAATTCCAAGCATGACGTAATTATTCGAGTCGACAGTACTCTATCTATTTTGTATTATGGCACATTTGCTCTGTTGCGCTATTGTAAATGTTCTCTATTGTAGATGGATCATGTCCTCTATTATAGATAGATCACAGTTAAGCTCCGCCCCCATACACAATGTACATTATCAGAAATACAGTACATTGTTTTCCTATAGATATATACAGTAGCCATGATACAAATTTATATAATATGTGATGGAACAAAATGATATAATCAGAACAACGATTACTTAAGTGATCAAGACATGCCAATTAACGCTTTAAAAATGTCGAAGTTCGTCTCTTTATGAACTACATTAATATGTAACTAGAACTATCACTAAATGTGATGAATACCCCCAGCTACCGCATTGACACTATTATTCTACCCTTTTGCTAGCCACGTCAACCTGCCTGGACATAGTTAACGAATAAAAGCACTGCATATGGGTGCTGCAAGCTGGTGATTGAGGTTGCTTTTTGGAGATATCTATATGTTAGATGTTTCAAGAAATTTCAGCAAAACAAAAATATCCCAGCACAACATAAATTCATAAATTTCAAACCGGTGGTGGCAGAGAAACAGTCCGGACAAATTCAGTCTACAGACAGACGGACCGACGGTCGGACAAGCGTGATACCAATATAGCCTTTACATACTTAGAATCTAGAGGTATAATTAGGGGGCTGATTTTCTGCAACGCTGTAACTGACACGAAACAACGACAAAGTCATTTTTGCTTCGTTCTCGTAAATGCGATGTCGTCATCGCGAAACAACGAGAATACAACATCACAAGGACAAAACAACGACACTTTAAGGGCGACAACCCTACAAATAGTTATGTCGTGTTTTCATATTGTCTCGAAGCGACCTGTGGTTGTTTTGACTTTTTATTGTCGTGTTGTCGTTGTTTTCATGAAAAAACGACAAACATAGCGAAACAACGACTTTACACAACATAACATAGCTGTCGTTGTTTCGTATTGGTTAATTTCTTTTCAATTATAGTGTCGTGTTGTTGTTTTGCGTGATCACAAACACGAGAACTCGTGTTGGCAGGACGAAGTTGTGTTTTGTAGTTGTTTCGCCATGTTTGTCATTCTTTCGCGTAATTTGTCGATTTGTTATGCTATCGTGTCAGTCCCCGCCTCATCCTGTCCCTTCCTCTCCACCACTCTTTCGACAATATATAACACGACAAAAAGGAGTGCAACAACGAAAGGCCGACGATTTGTAGTGTAATAAACATCTTTTCATCATACTTTGGCAATCATGTTATTGTATTATTGCTCTGCATTATACGTACGTTAGAACTAGCCTGCTGATCGAATACTTTCAAAAGCCATTACATAAAACAGGTTCTTTGGCTTGACATGATAAATAGTTTTAATATGACAACGGTGTACAAAATGAGTACTTACCACAGTCTATTAAATGACTTCCATCTGTACATCCAGTTGGATATCCAGTCTTATCAATATCGTAGAGGCATCTTCGACTGATTGGGATGTTTTTGCCATTAATGTTGCAGGAAAAGTCGTTGTCGGCATATACAAACTCTGCATGAGAGAAAGTTTCATTTAAACATTTAGTTTCTATGGTTGGTTACATATGATCTTATTTGCAGTAGACAGCAATGAGCCCTTGCATGCCAAAACCTGCCTTCAGATAAAAAATCAATTATAGGTATTTTTGATAAATAAGAACAACCTTTTTTTCCTATCAGAAAATTTGGAAAACATATCTAGGGCATCTCATAAGATAAAGAACCTTACCCATGTTATTGACGTGACGTAAAGAACGCTGTAAACACTTTTCAGCTCGTTGTACATGACGTATAAATCCAATACCCCTTTTGTGCACAATTTGAATTGTTTGCTAAATGAGGTCACTTTTAAATAAATGAATATTCGTTTCATGTGTCTTACTTACACGAAATCAAAATGTATAAATTGATTTAACTCTATAAGATATGCAAGAATTTCGGACGTAAGTTTTCATAGTTCTTTATATGTTTTGGATTTCAGCTTCCATTACAACACAAACATCATTTTGTACACATAAATGATTACATTTCTGGCTGGAAGTGAACAACAGATCCTATGTATTACTAATAGTTTCTTTCATGAGCACGCGGTTCAGATCGAAATATCCGTCACCGAGGGTAACTGTTTTGGCGGGAACGAG
>JAUMHA010015231.1:0-12274 GCA_032359765.1 Saxidomus gigantea
TAACTTCAGCATCAGATATGATGTAAAGAGTTAAAGAAAATTAAGAGTTTCTTATTGTGCGACATAAAAAGTTCTCATACTATGATTTTGAGGTGTTTGAGTAAGTCTATCGAATGTTGAAATTGTATTTCAGGGTAGGAAATAAATAAAAATCGCTCGAATTTGTTCACAAATGTGATTTTACTCCGGTAAAATCCAATCAGTGTTGGTCATTTCTTACATTAGAAATGGGAAAGTAGATTGAGGGGATGAGTGGCTGGTGGAATAATACAAAATTCATCTTTTAGTGTCTGGTCATATAATCAAGAATAAAGCTCCTGAAAATTAGTAAAACCTTTATTACAAAATTAAAAAACTATGTATAGCATCATTTCAAATAGTGTATCGTTAAACTTGTTAAATGTGTGTTTGTCTTTTTATTCATTTTCAAACTAAACCAGATACTTAATGCAATTAAGTGCACACACATATATTGGATGAAAATCTCTCATTTTTACGGTAAATAAATTGATTTCAAATACTTAAATAATTTGAAAAACAGAATGCATTCTAATCAGGAACTTCATTATGCATTGTAGTAGAGCGGTATTATCAATATAATCAGGAAACGTGACTAAGTACCCTAATTATACCTTGAACAGAAGTCAAACGCAATACACAGCCAATGCGTGCTATCCTAATACATTAACGTTCATATACATTCGCAATCGAAAAGTTAAATTACTGGACTTATCCAAGCAGTCGTTTCAATGCAGCACGGAAGTAAATTCAGGCCCATACATCTTCTTGATGAATTGTTACATTTAGCGTCATACTATACTGGTGTTGTAAAAGTTCCACACATTCATTAATGTCACCTAACACTTTCTATATTAGTAAACACAGAGAATATCTATTTGAATACATTTTTTTCTAATTAATGCTTCGTAACGTAAATGATAAATCCTTTCTCTTTCTTTATATAACATAAAACAATAATACTTTTCCTCATTGTGGATTTTTTCAGTGTGTGACATTCTATACCATAGACGATGATATATTAAAGTACGTTGATAGATAGTCTCTTTGCTTCTTTTTCCCGTTGCAGTTTACACAAATTATGAATTATATTGTCACACAGTTTAGTTATTTCATTCATAAAATGCCTCGCACGCAGAACATTAAATTACTCGTTTCACACTAACAGACAAGGCAGATCCCATATGTTCTCGCTTATACGATGAAAGGCTTTTTTTATTTGAAACGTTTACAAGACTCGGCTACCAAATGTCAAGCGTCCAGCCATCAACATTTTTCAATGGGTTGTACACAATAAAAAAGGCTTCGTGTCTTCACATATTCAGTTAAAACAAGGTTAATGTTATTGAAACAAATGACATATTATTCGCAATCGAAATGAAAAATCACAGTTTAGCTTCGACAATTATCTTCTGGATTGTGTCATGTCCAAGATACATACAATCAGAGTCAAGTAAACCGGAAGGTACAGTTCCAACTGTCACTAATCCAGTTGCATGGGACAAACTTTCCCTGGATTTGGTGACTTCTGTGTCAGTAAGTTCTGGTTTAGAAACTTGTTTTGACCGATTTATTGTCGTGTCTACATGCCCTTGTTTGACATCAACCTCTTTTGTTTGTTTTCGGGCTTGTTCGGCTTTGCGGTCTGCAGACCTCGACCTCGACCTTGAACACTTCGATGACCTTGGCGTTTTCATTTCTGGAGGCAGTGGAGGCTTTCTTGTAAAACTTCGTGACTCTCTTTCTGTTGAATATGGTTTGCTTTCTGTTTTCTCAAATATACCACTACTTTTGGTCTCGACTTGTGGTTTGGTACGAATTCCTCTAGATACTACTGATTCAAAATTACCATGGGAATCGTGTAACTTTTCAATTAATCTTCTTCCCTCAAAATTTGTATCAGTAGAAAATCCTCTAGCTCTGCTTGAGTTTTCTCGAAAACCAGCCGACTGTTTTATTTCTGAATACCTTTTATCATAGGCACTTCTAGCAGTTGGCATTGGTGACCTTGATCTTGATCTTTCCCGAGAACTAGGCCGTGAATTTGATTTGTCATTTAATTTGCTAAGATAATTGGAACTGCGTGACGGAACCTGACGGTATGACTGAATCGCTTCTGATCTTCTGAAAATGTCTGCTTCAGAGGACGTTTGATGCCTTGCAGCCCGAGAGTCAAGTTGGTATTCATATGAAGATGTTGGTTTACTCCAAAGCGTATCAGTGTAATCAGCCGAGTTTTTCTTGTGGTCAGAGAAATGACTCATGGCAGATTTTCTTACCATGCTACTTCGCATGTCTCTTAACGATGTTGTCAGAGTGGGTGTTTTTGGATGTAGCTTGCTTCTGGAAACCGGTGCAGACGAGGGTCGATATTGAGAGGTCTGGTACCGTTGTGTAGTGCGATAAGCCGGTACTGAATATGTAGAAGTGTGACCAGTAACATGCGAATAAGCAGGTCTGTTATAAATAGGAAAAGATGCTCTGTCAGTTAAACCACTCAGTGACGATGATCGAAAACTTCTCGGGGCGGATGCTGTGAAATCATCTTGCAATTTGGAGCTTGTTTGGGAGCCATATCTGGTTGAGTTGGCTTTGTATGAACTGGTCGTGTCCTGAACTGGTTTGTATGAGCTCGACGTTCTCGTAGCACCCGCAAAACTGGAAGAATATCGCGGTGTGGCTGCTGAATTCGGAACCGGACCTAAGTCCAGACCTTGAACGAAGGCGTTCTTTGATACGCTTTCTGTAACTTGAGATGAAGAAAGCTTATTCATTGCTGCACTTGTATTTGGGCTTTCTCTAAGTTGTGAAGAAAAAGGCCGATTTATTGGTGCACTTGTTTTTGGGCTTAACCTTGAGTGCATACCGACAACGGACTGTTTAGGTAGGGAATAGGCTCTATTTGAGGCAGTTTTCACCAAAGTCTCCGGATTGAAGCTATATGTTTCTATGGGAGTAAATCCTAACTTCTCTCTGTCCATGTCCTGATATCTTTTATCTTCTTGAATTTTTATGTCATCATTCGCTTTTTTACGAAGATAGTACTCATCTGTTTTGGAAAATAGTGGCTCTCTTGCTTCACTTTTATTTCGAATAGTGTCTTTTGTTGACTGTTCACTTGCGTCATGGTTTTGTAGCAATTTCGGACCACTCTTAGCTTTCACAGTATTTGCTGTGGGTATGTTTAAAGATTTATTGATCTTTTCAAACGGTCTACCAGCCATTGGCTTAGCAGCTGTGGACGCATCTGCAGATTGCTTCAAACTACTTTCCAATTTCGACAATAATCCTCCTTCCCTAAGAACTGATTCATACTGTTGCCTGGTAAAAGCTTCACTTTCAAGGAATGTTCTAGCGCTTCTTTCATCCGATGGTGGCGAGCTAGACACAGTTTGTGGTGACGGTGCTTTTCTATCGTACACCAAAACTGGTTCCGAAATCGGTGTCGTAGGAGGTTCGTCCCCCGAAACCGAAACTGATGAACTTGAGCTTAAGCTATCAGGATTAAACAATTCTAAATGACGAACAAATTCATTCCAGTTGCCATCATTTAAGCTTCTATGTTCGTTACTACTTTCAGTGTAAGATTTCGGTTTTTCTACCTTCTGGATTTCCATATTTCTGATAATCTGCGAGCCATCAGGAATTTGAGGTTCAATAGGCTCGGGGGCTTGTACTCCGACTGATCGAGATTCGGAACCGTCAAAGCTATCATTGTGCGAGTCCTTTTCAGAGCTTGCTGATTCAGTCTGTATTGGCACTGACCGGAACTGCTGTTGATTTAGTTCTTGTGGATCTAATGTTTGTACTTGTACCGAATAAGCCTTACCAGTTATCGGCGAAGAACTTAATTCCATGTTCTGAGTGATTTTCTTTCCATCTGGTATATCTACAGTTTGCACGTACTCATTTTTATTCTCTCGACTAGAATCAAGTAACCCCAGTTCTAGGTTCCGAATTATTTGGTTACCGTCTGGAAACTCTATTGTCTGAACAGACTCCGACTTCATATTCAAACTAGAATGTGGTAAACTTAAGTCCATATTCTTTATTATTTTACTTCCATCCGGGAGATTTCGGTTAGAATACGGTGTTTCCGGCGACGCTGATCTTGGACTGGAAGCTTCAGATCCCGATGTCTGAGAAGCAGTTGATTTAAATTTGGTTCCAATGTCACTACTATTCAATTCCATGTTTTGTATAATTATGTTGCCATCTGGTACACTTGGTTTCGTCCTTTCAGGAGATCTTGATCTAGCGCTTACATTTACGTTCATATTTCGTATAATGTCGTTTCCATCTGACTTTATATCTGCAGTCTTTTTCTTACTTTTGTGCTCAGTTCTAGTCGGTAATTTAATGTCATACACATTGGTCCTATCATCACTTGGCTGTTTACGATCTATATCAATGTCTATTACAATACGTTCGTGTTCTGAATGCTTCTTAACTTTTGTTACCGTAACATGGTTGCTCTCACGAGAAATCTCAGATTGCTCTACCCTTGGTGATTTTTGCAAGCATTTTACCTTTTCCTCTCGTTCTCGTTGTATATGGAAATCAAGCGATGGAGTCTCCTCAAATTCGCTGTATCTTGGCGTGGATGTCTTTATTTCATGAACATCTGGTCGTTTTGACTCTGTAAGGCTTTCAGTGAACTGTAGTTTTAAACCACCATGTTTTCCTTCCATCTGCGCTTCTTTGATTTTGTTGCCACTGTGAGGGCTTTCCGTTTGAATATTTTTATTAATATGAATTTTTGCATACAAAATTTCATCGTCACTATCCTTGTCCGAAAATCTTACGTTTCTAAGACTCGACGGCGAGCCATGTTTAGGACTTGGAACTTTTCCTCTGAGAATTGACTTAGTAGGTGGAGACGCGCTTCGGCTGGATAGCTTAGACGACATTCTAGCTATCAATTCGTTCTCACTAAACCCACTTTCGGAATTGATTTCAGATGAATCAGGAGTACGAAAACCACTGTTTGATAGATTGGCTTTTCCAAACTGCGACAGCCTGCTTCGTCCTACACAGAGCAAATTATTCACTTCCATTCCTTTTTATATGAACATAATGATCATAAAGTTCGAAATTCTATTTATCGAAAGATATGCGAAGTATCCAAGGCACAAAATGCAACTACCAGATCAATGTTAGAACAATTATTAATTCAATTTTTGCCAAATTATTTACCCTATCATAAATATCGTAACTCTTGCTGGTACCCGATTTGTATCATTTAAAACACTAAAACACTGAGAACCAATTTTTATCACAGTTTTTTATTTGAATTTTAGTACGATTATTTTAAAGTGTACGCTGACAATTTGGCGAAGGTCCGAATGTTGGCTATTGCCAACGAATGTTCTCTTTGTTATTTTAACAAAGGCTTTGTTCCCTGCATTAATGATAACAGTAGAATAGTTGAAATACAGATATTGAGATAATTTGTACATTTTACAAATAGTCAATGAGTGCCTTTACAAAAGAAATATGTAAAGTCTTTATATGTGCAATGTTATACAGTTAATTACAAAACAAGAATCTTATCAATAACAGGATATTTAGTTTATACTAATTTATCTTAGCTGGATTGTGAAGAAAGTTTGTAGCTAATCGAGTCACTCTCGAATCCGCTTTCTGGAAAAACCAGTACTGGTGTCATATGAGGAGGTACGGTCGTGACCCTAGTAGGGCTCGAACCCGCAACCTCAGGGATGAGCGGGTATTTGAGAAGTGGTACTAGCGCTTAGGAAAGGAATTCCTATATTTTTGACAGTTTTTATATTTGCGGAAATGATGCTCGTCCAATCCTTTAAAACTTTTGGTATTTATTTAATCAATTAATAGTCAATTGTTTTTAAAATTTCCTCTTTTCTGATGTTTAAGGGAATACAATATGAACATTGATGGGAATTGTGAGCCAAGCGGTTGCAGTAATGACCATTTACCTGTAATAACTACATGTGTTAATATATCGAGGAACGGGGGAGACTTAAAATCTTATGAAGAAGTAGTTCTGCAATCATTTATTTAAACCATTTGCATTTCAATTCTTTACTGGCGCACCTTGCATGGAGTATTGCAATACGAAACGTCCGTTCAGATTACATTAAAATGGTAAAGAGGACAGTATGGAAATACTTAATCTCGATTTTACATACTGCTTAACGAAGAAATACAATGAAGTTTGTGTATGCAGCACGTGCATATGTATGTACATAATTATAATGTACCAGAAAGTCGCACTGTATTCATTTGTAATGTACCGTTAAGTTAAATTTTCTTTTTCATCAATTCAGATATCTTTTTATTTAATCATATCTGTAAAACATCTAAATACCTACTTTTTTCCAGTGACTCGTTGGCCTACATACAGAAATTAATGTATTTTTAATTAAAAACTAATACGAATGTATTAAGATGTATTCTTTAAAGGCCTATGAAAAGTCAAGCTAACACCAACAAAAGTGTTTACGTCTACAAGTTACATATATTTACATTTTTCTCCTGGATGTCTTAAATTAACTTAAACCATGTTCTGACTTTGCACATTTTTCAGGGTGTATTTCAATTAACTTTGTCTTCTGTTCAAACCTGTCGGAAAAATAAATCAGTGTATCGCGTATGTTTTCAAACTGGGCACAATAGCCGGTTTATAAATCTTTAATTAACGAATTAATATGAGATTACAATCAAGAACGTTTTTTTTTTTTTGGTATATGATATTTAGATGAAGTATATCTTCTCAATTTACTATCAATTATATTTAAATTTATGGGTTTTAATGAGCAGCTCTATATTGTAAGGTATTAAGAGGTATTTCAGCTATTATTGATTATATAATACAGTAATATATCGCAGCCGCCCACCTGCATGGCCATTCGATAAAGGATTTGAAACTGGAGAACAAATGCATTGCCACCATAGATCTGCATCTGCAGTCGGACATTATACTCTCAACTTTTTAAACCATACCCTATTATATTATGTATTAACCATTTATACAAATAGACCAGAAATACTTCGTCACTTGTACTGGCAATTACACAGAAAATCACATATTGTAGGTATCAAAATTAAAGTCCTGCATAGAATCAAGATTGCACATTCTGTTTGTGATAGAAGTCAATTTCATCGGCCCCCAAGCCGGTGAGCAATTTACGAGCCGCCGAGTCTTTATGGGCACAAACTGAAGTCATGTATAAAATATCATCGGAAACGGCCAAAGACACGTTCAATCTTTTTTCTGTTATTTTTAAAAAGCTTGTTCGGTTTTTTTATTTGGACAGCGTTATGCTTATTTTGAAACAGGTGCTCCACTTTTTCTTACAGAAGAACTAGAAATATTCGACAGCGATAAGACCGCACAGATATGAAGGCTTTTCATGGTTAGCACTGGTTGCAGAGACCTCTTTATATAAATTTGATTCAGTTCGAATACGAAACAAGTTATCTTGACTTAAACTAATCGCTTTTGCGACACCACTTCAGATGAAAGTTATAACTTACTAAATAGAAAATTTTTTTTTCATTTATGACACAGCTTGGTGGATTGAGGCGTAGGTATCAGCAGATGTCTTGCTCATGGACTCGCCTTGAGCGGTTGATCGAACAAGAGTGATATGGGTTGTTAAGCGACGCCGTAAGCACTACACCAGAGAGACTCCGACAATGTAAAAGATAAACAAAAAACGTCACTGAATTACACCAGACATGCGTAAATTGTCTTTGAAAAAAACCAAATAAATCCGAGGTAACTATGCGGAAACAGTACAAAAATTTACTCCTTGTTCACGTGCGTCATAGTTCTACAGGAAGTCACGTGCACCATAGTCAAGAAAAACAAATGGTTTCATAGAAGGTAAAGTATTTAAAATTTGTTTCCATCGTTTTATTTAAACTTCAGAAGTTACTGAATGATTGCTTATATTTTTCGTATTACCACCTCAGTTTATACTGACAAAAGTCATATCCCGATTTAGAATGCCGTATATGGACATAACAATAATATCTTGCTTCTTGCAATGAAAGATATTTATTTGGTTATTTATATTTGAAAGTATAAGTTTATAAACATTTTTATTTCTTTTCTGTTTTGCTACTGAAACCATACCTAGCACATAGAAGTTGTTCGTTGCCCTTATATGATTTAAATCCCTATGTAATAGAAATAAATATACAAGGTTGAATCAGTGCATATATGAAAATATTATCTCGATATTAAACAAAGACAGGCGCTTGAAATATCACTCTTTACATTATGCATTATATTTGAGGTATCGGTTTTAAATCAATTAGGAGTTCCTTTCAAAAGGAAGTCCAGATTTCATAGCTTTTGTAAAATTTATCAAAATAGCATCTGTCTTCCTTTAAATATCATTTGGAATACATTAATCATAGTGCGATCCCATGTTCATTAAATATATACCAGTTGGCATATTTTCAACTTTTTCTTTATTGCAAAACCTATACCACGATAGATATTTAAAATGAACAAAAAATATTTGATTTTTAAATGCATTGAAAAGGGTGGATCAGGAATAATATTGTCATCAGATAACAAAACAGGATAAAATACCTCCTGTTAAATTAGCAAATATACAAAAAAAATACAAGTATAAACTACAACACCAAAAACAACTACATGTAACACTGTTACACTACTATCCCCCAGTCCCTATCCCCCTTTCTCTTTGCCCCCCCCCCCCTCCCCCAACTTGCCTTCGATTTTTAAACCTTTGCGTACTTGCAATTTCATTGCATTTTTGCATTGGGTAACCAGCTCTTTGACACAAATGCATTCAGAAAACCTGACCCTTTCCGTCCTCTGTTTAACACAGGTCACATTTCTATATCGTTGAAAATATATTTATTTTTTTGTACATTTTTTGCAATTTGAATACCATTCTCTTAAAGAAAAAGTGAGGAAAGTGCTAATTTTAGATTTATTTTTAGCAACAATATACATGTATGCACTTTGTAAAATTCGGACTGTCAATATTGCAAGCGGCTGAACTTCTACAAGTTATTGTGTCTATATCAGTTACTGATGCAAGATTCGTCATTCAACCTATAATTACGACTTGTTAGTGACAGGTGTAAGTGGACAGACCTTGTTAATACCTGACCCGACAAGAACGTTAACAAGGTTATTAAGTAAATAATTTATTTGACTCTTCAAATGACCATATATAGAACGTCATGCTTTAAAATAGTCTTTCAGATGATGAAACGTGTCGGGGAATCACCGTGAATTGCACACGGAAGTAGAAATAGATTTACTACAACATTCACTTTCGCAGTTTTGTATATTTGAAGGTAAGAAATCATCCTATGATTAGTAAAAGCTGCAAGGAATAAGTAATAACAACCAATCAAAACACCTATCACTTTATCGATACAAGTATTAATTACATGACTTTACATAATCTAAGAGGCAGCGGGCCTTTGTATGTGGGACATGCCACTTGTAATGATCATAGTATAACTAGGTATAACAATATGATAATAAATCATATATATCTGGACCATAAGTACGCCATTTTGATAGTAGAATTAGAGAAGAGAGCATTGTTAACTTTAATCCATATGTTTTTCAAGGCTAAGGTTTTTAAATATTTAGTTTATGAATTTCAATATTCACACTGTTATTCACGCATATTGATTACGGAAGGTGAACCGGAAAGGGACCGTGCCGTGACGAGAAAAAATCAAATAAACGCCAACGTCCACACAGATTTGTGATTAAACATTTCCTATACGCAAAGTACTGTGGCACTTCTAAAGAAAACATCTCTTTATTATGATATACAAGGTCAGAGGAGATTAAAAGAAAAACTATTAACAGTTGGGTGCTAACAATACTGTGATATAAGTTATATACCCTAACATTTGTATCTAAAGTGACTCAGTGTGCTCAGTTTTTAACCCAAAGTACCCGGCTTTGCATAGTTTCGAACATGAACGCCGAGATTCAAAATTACATAAAGCCGGGCCATGCGTCAACAGTTATGACGTGAACAGTTAAATTGCATGGGACATTGGCATAGTTGCATCGATTTCCTTGGTTGTTCCGACGAGAGCTCGTACTTCCGCGTTTAAAATAAGAACACTGTAACCATGGTGTTTTGAACGCCTTGACACTGCAGCAGTGAAACGACAACGTTTCGATTGCGTACGTTTACATATCTAATGTTAATATTTAAAATAAATTAAAAAAAAATCATCACCATAACCCAGGAAAGCAAGATTATAATCATTTATAGAATTTTCAATAATATTATCACTGTTATGGTGCAAGAGCATTAAAAATGCATATTGTCAGTGTAAATTAACTTTGAACGTTTGGAAATTAAAAAAGAAAAATGGCCAAAATCAAACGAGAACGGTAAAACTTGTTGTTTAACCAACACAAGACTGCTATGAATGAATGAATGAATCATAGAGATCAAGGACAGTATAAAAGTTATAAAACTTACTATATGTTCAACTAAAATATGCAAATTCATTCAGATAAAAGAAACCCGGATAGTTAATGCGATTAATACAGAAATGTAAACGCGCCTTTTGACTTTTGGACCATAAGAAGTCTGAAGAATAAGTACAATGTCATTGGAGGAGATTTTATTTTGTATTTTTAATCAGTGGTTTGAAATGAAAATAGATTATCGAGATGGCTTAGTAGATATAATATTATATAGAGCATATAGGTATGGCGAGATTGATCAAAATGCAAGCATAAAAGCATCGTACCTAGTAAACTGCTTCAAAGAAATTAACCGTTAGGAAGCATAACGAGACGACAACGATACAGATTTACATAAATTAGTGCCACGTGCGCGCTTTTATGTGTCATTTAAAGCGTCTCCATGAATGAAATGTTTGATCTGCAGGCTGAAGCGAATTAACGAAAAAATTGGCCTAAATTTCTATTTAGACTCGTAATGATATGTATATTTATTATGAAAATATATGAAAATGTAAATGGTGTACAGCGACACGTGCGGAGAATAATTTTGTACAGAATAAATGAATCAAAAGTTAATCCACCATTTGATCTGACATACGTACATATTAGTCCGAAGTCAGAAAGAATTTCAATTGAATTCGAAAAATGTATTCAAGCAGTTACTTTGAACAGGTGCATTTGAATGAACACTGATAAAACGAATACTTGTATCAGACAACTTGGTACTTAGTATAAATATATGTCTTAAACCTCATACCATTTTATAGTACATATATATGTGTGTACAAGTACAATGTATGATATAGACTGACATGACAATAACACACTGAACGGTTACATTACAGAAATAACATGTATGATTATTGTGACCACACTATTAATTACTATTCAAATATTCGCAAAGTTATCCAACGTCTGTAAAATATTTAGACATGTTATATAATGTTTGTATTTAAAACAACAGAAATCACACGTACTGACACGTGTTTTAACATTAACAATAAGATTGAACATCTTGTTGCCCGCCTACAACTTTGACGCCCATAACAAACGAGAGTATATGTTTTATACAGTGGGCTATTCAAAGGCAGTTACTGAGCTCGTATATAATTATGTAATAGCCATGAACTGATTTAATTATATAGGAAATGTTTCACTATCATTTTTTTAACCAATGGAATTTTATTAAACATTTTTGAGTGGTGATATAACAATATAAGCAATGCAAACTGCTTTTACAAATGTTACTAATTCTATACATAAATTCAGAATAACTTTGTGGATGAAGTTGATGCTAGCTTACTTCGTGTCCCATGTGCCATTACAGTCTGTGTTAAAATGTGGACACAGGTCAAGGCACGCTGTAAATATAAATTCAGCGAATACAGCCGAAACAACTTGATCAACACTAATTATACACAAGCTCTGTCCAACCCGACACACATAATATTTTTACACATATTTAAGTTCTCCTTACTTCACTTGAACCTAACAGTTTTGTTACATCGTTCCTAAAACATTACATCAATCAGTCGTTTAAATTGGACTTGTTTTCGTTTTAAGGTTCTACTGATCGATCACTAATGACTGATTGCACTCACTGATACACAGTCATCCTGGTAAAATTTTCACAAAAATCACGTCTTTTAACAATTTCTCATTGCAATTATTCAGCAAAAGTTAACATAAACACGGTGGCGCATATATATTTGTACTTTCTTAAACATGATTTTTTATTTGTAGTAACAAGTCAAAGAATAGTTCGAAAGTACTTTTAAAAAA
>JAUMHA010015342.1:6483-20745 GCA_032359765.1 Saxidomus gigantea
AAAATGCTTCAATGAGTAAAACAGTAGTACGAAAATAAGGATTTAAGCTTAACGGCTGATACTTCCATTAAGAGAATGTTAACTTGAATCTTAATGACAATATTAACGACACGTTTCTGACTCTTGAAGCGGACTCTCCGGATATTTAAGCTATAAATATGAAATGTACTTTAAATCTTTTCTTGATGGTACCGCAGAAAATTCATAGGTTCAAATTTGTAAATGAAATGACAGACGAAAACTTTGATGGTAATACCACAGTGAACATGTTATCCATTGAAATATTGTACTATAGCCTAGTATGCTTTCATTGAAGTTTGCAGTGCTACACCTGCAATATCTTTAAACATACAAAATGTATCAAATTGGAGGGAACTTTAACATCAAAGCTAAGTTGTGCAACATCTTAAAAAATGAGAGTGTAATGCATACTTAAGTGCAGATCAATTCATTTAAGTTTGTGTTCCTATGAGTAATAATACACAGTAGTATTAACAGCAAAGTCTCTGCAGTCAGTTTTCTTTAAAAAAAAATTAAAATTTTGAACTCTGCTGAGTTTAATTTACAAATAAGAAAGTACATTAAGCACTAAATTCTGAATATTAAATTCAAAACAGACAGTTACATCTACATCATATCAATCGACACTGGCATATTGCTTGAAATCTTGTAAGAACATGTCTACAATCTATCCTTTATAAGCTGAAACTACTCATATTGTTACTGCTGTCTTTACGATCCAAGGATTCATTTTCTAAAGTATCTGCCAATCGACTTAAAACCAAATTCTCGTTATCATATGTATATGTGTAGCATTTAATGACATTTTTGTTGTCCTGTAAAATAAAATACTTTTTCTTTTCCTATCATGCTTCTTTTATATGGAGAGTAGGAAACAAGTCTGTAATTTAATTGTTAAACTTTACTAATCTATTACGTCAGAATGCATGTACAGACATTCAGACAGCCACATTGTTTTTGTCTAAGTAAACAATTATATCAGATTGCAAAGGATACATGCGGAAATCGGGATTCCGGTATAGCGTTTGCTAGTACAATAAACATTCAATACCTCTGAATGCAACGCCAGAAATTAATACAACAATTCTCAATTGATCATTGTCCATATTTAGTGACAATTTATCATTACCACTTGCATTGTACTGGATAAAAGAATATCTACGCTGCACCTACTTAAATTTCGTCACTAAGTGCTAATATGCAATCACTGTGGTGAGTTGGTGGTGGCATATATACGTAAGTAACAGTAAATTTTGATGCCATAGAAATACGTGGTTAACGTGTATTGATATTTCAGCCCACCACCAAGAAAGCTTAATAACTATTACAAAACAGGACTCTCAATTAATGGGTCGATTCTAAAAGTAACGCTAAAATAAATGTTCCATTTTATGGCTAGCCAATCCAATGTTCAGAGTAACTACGTCATGGTGGAAAAAAAGTTCAGATATTATAAATCACTGAGTTACGCTCTATGTTTGTACTGTATGTATGTACCACCGCCTTCTCTTCGTTATGCATTAATCGGCTTTGGTAGTAAATATAACAAGTCTCTCGGTCAAATGTGATTTTTGTTTTCATTTTTCAGTTGTCCTTATATTAAAATTAAATACGCTTAAAACTAGCCCATCTTCAAAAGCTCACCTATGTTTTGTTTGTAAATTGTGACATGTGACAAAATACTATCCCATTAATATTTCAATTATCAATGGGGTCATTTTTTTAAAAAGATCTCAGTTACTGTAGTGTTACAACTAAAAATCTTATTATGTAATCATGGAATATCTTTCAGTTAAACGAGATACTGTCAGCTTCACAAACTGTGTCATAGTTTTCATTCATACAAGAGTGATCAAGTTTCATCAATCTCTGTTGTGCAAATATTGTCAGCCGTAGCCTATCATCACTTTATCGATGTCAACTAAGTATTGCGCATTCGGTATCAATATCGAATACTTTTGAAGAATTGGCACAAATTCCTAGATGTAACATATGCTTTAATATAAAATCAGTTACTTTGTTGAATACATTGTGATTTAAGTATATACACGGTACGTACTTTTTAAACAATCCTGCAGAACAATCCTAACCAAAGTTCACAGGCTACATATTTTAGCTTGTTTAGTTAACTCTAACCACATCACCTATCTCGGAAAATGTCACCAGTTTCGTGAAAGGGAAGCATGCATTTACCTGATACGTTTTGATATGTTTGAATACTTACCCTTTAAGTAACTACACAACATTTGGTCATGTGTGCTTAGCTCTCTGTTGGAAGGCAAAATTTGCTTGCATATTTTAAGACTGTTCATTGATTTATTAAGCAAGAATGTTCTCACAATCCCAAAGGTAAATGTAAATTTAGATGTTTAACTTCGCCAAGCCAACATTGTGAAATTCCGGATTCTATTCGATTTAATACATTTGGTGTAGAGTACTTTCTGTCCATCGTTATCTTGTACAAACAAATAATAACATTTGTTTGGTTTTATCGTTATTCGTTTTGTTTTATCGGCAACAAATTGCTGTCACGACACCGGTAATCTGGTTAGTCCGTTGATCCGTGACCCATTTCCATATGAAGTGAAAATGGTAATTGAACACCTTCAAAGAAAATATGCACGAGCGCTGGTGTTAATGTACTATTAGTGCGTGTTGATTAATGGTCCTGATTAGCGGTTCAATGGTTCTTCTAATAGTGTTTGCTCTTATTAATTGTGAAAGTAAAGTACTATCATGAAACAAAATGCCATTAAGTACATCTAGTTCAATCAATATGCGTTGGCTTTAACAATTAAGAATTCAAGCGTTCAGGTTTTGTGGAAATAGTAGATGATAACAATTAATGTTGCAAAAGCTTCATACTAACGCAATGTTAACTTAGGGTCCATTGTCAAACGTCGATACCATTTATCAATGCATTGAAAGGTCTGCTTTTGTTTAGGAATGTCAAATGCTTAAAACAACATTTATGCTAAATAAAGTCACATGGTGTTTCTTTATGTCGACTGAGATAAATCTAAAAATCATAGCGTAAGTATATTTATGTTATGTAGAGGAATGCAACAGCGTACAAAATTCTCAGATTGGCATTAAATCATCAAAAGCACATTGTACAACGTGGTCATGTCACCATATATTCAGATCACTATATCAAGGATATTTTGTCCCATTTAGTCATTCCAGCGAACAAACATAAAGAATATTTTGTATAAGCGTTTTTAACACCTGGACCTGTCAGACAGAAAATCGCAAACGATTGCTTACATTGGTCGATATTTTAGTTTATTTTACTTACAAGAAATTCTGTTATACCAAAGAACTTTGAATATTCGTCGATTTTTTTTCTCTCGTTTTTTACAATGAATTCTTTTTTACAGTAATAAAAATAAATTATTCTATGTATTCGTCGATTTAAACTAAACTTTTGTTACTTTTAAAATGACTTACTACAACTTCTAAAAATACTGCTAGAAGGAAACTGCTACGCATTTATAAGAAATATGTATTATAAACTTTTGGTTACTAGTATATGTATTTTTTTAAGTTAGAAGTTTCAAACTTCTATCTAGCATGCAAATTTACGAAATGTTACTTAAATGTTCTTATGATAATAGTTAAAATATCAACTAATTCAAGTATGGTGGTCAAAAGTAAATTAAACACCAACAAAGAGTAATTTAACACGAGGCAGTTAACGGTACAAATGTATATATTGACGAGTCCTGACTGTTAATGAATTTGAATATTTAGGAGTTATATTTAGTCAGAGCGGTTAATTTAATAGAACAAAGTTTATATCAACCCATGAAGCCTTCAACTCAATCACACTTCAATAGGTTTATGTTTAGAACAATTATGATTTCACATGAATGTATTAGGGTGTGTCTTTTTCATCTCCATTTTTTGTATTTCTTGTCTAGACAATGTAGGTAATGTATATCAGTTGTTTTTAATGTGCCGCTTACAACAATGTACACAAGAACAACCTGAAACGCTGTCATATTTCCAGTATCCAGACACGCGCTTTCTATAAACCACTTACATACACCACCAGCACAACTATATCAATATACCAAAATTATACTTATGACTTATCAATTTCAAATAATATTGTATTAACCCAAAGTTAACATAATTTTCGCAGTGTTAATTCTGTAAATACCTCCACTTGAATGACTTTTATCGTGTTTTAGAAACTAACATAGATATAGCGAGTTATAACAACACATCATTATATTTGCACACCATGCGCAAACGAGACCTTTGTCGATATGTCTAATTTAATTATAATAGCAAGGTTATAGGTTTACAGTAGAGGGCGCATTCAGAATTGGTAGCTCGGTATATCTTTTCTTTCTTTTTTTTCTTCTTTTGTCAGCCTGAATATTAAAATTACAAATACAAGACGTTGGTGAAAATCTTTAACTACAGCAGTCAATCACACTGAAATACAAGCTTCTCTCTCCTCTTCGTAAGGGAAATTCTATTGTTTAGCATAGCATAAGGTTCTTTGTCCGAAGAAATACCTCGTTTTGTCGGTCAAGATCCTCTAGTTTAAGAACCAAACATAATAAACATTGCATCACTGAAACCCACTGACCGAGTCACGGTCAAATAAAACGGGGGAGGGGGGGGGGGGTCTACATTAAAGATATGTGGTTGCTTAAGGATTGCGGAATGTATGCCATAAAGGAATTAAACAGTTTTTGTCATGTTGAAATTAACAAAAGTCTACATATATAGTTCAGAGAATAGGACCCCATCTGCTTCACCAGGACGTTCCTTGTGTCTGTATCAAATAATGTGTTTACACAAACCATACCTCAGATATATAGTAAGTGATACTTGAACTGGTTCAGCCATCTCAAGTAAAATTCAAAGGCAAAACTTACCTGAAAATATGTTCAATTTAGTACTAATGTTATTTCATTTTATACCTTACCGTTGTGAAAATATGCATCTTACTCGGCATATATTTTCTATCAATTCATACTATGTATCAATACTAACTTATCTCTGAACACTTCAACACTATTTTTTTCTTTCGTTAATACGCTAGCTAAAATACATTATTTACTTCTTAATAACACAATGTTTTATAATTTTTTAGAATATTTGAAGACATGTCTTCAGGTGTTATATCAAGTTAATTAAACTTACGTTTATGAATATATTTGACATGTGTTTATAGACATAAGAGAATGGTGGATATATATCAATGTTTTTCTATACACGTGTGTATTCATTTGCCGTCTCTCAAGTTACAAGTTCAGTCGGTCAATTTGATTTGACAAGGAAATTATTAATTTATTTCCATAATTTCGTATTCTTTACTTGAAACGTGCGATTGTGGGAGAGATAATTAAGTCTGCTACTATTCCTGTAATACCAGGTGTATGTAAAGTTCAATCCGCTGGAAAAGGCTGATGTTTCGTTTTGTTCTGTTTTTGGCGTGAGTGTATGATTACAAATAAAAAGGTGATTTAAAAACAAGACCAACCAAGTGTAATTATAAACGTTTACAGTTTAGCTGTAAATCTGGCCGAATTATATTTTAACACTATCATTATTAAGGTTGTGAATATGAGAAGGAAGTACCGGTATATCATTTATAAAACATATTGTTCAGTTGTTGTTTTAGTGTTAAAATATTTATCTAGCGCTATACATTCTAAATTGAATCTCGAAAACATGAATAGGTTCTT
Organism: Saxidomus gigantea; assembly: GCA_032359765.1. NCBI lineage: Eukaryota > Metazoa > Mollusca > Bivalvia > Venerida > Veneridae > Saxidomus > Saxidomus gigantea. The sequence goes on from JAUMHA010015342.1 coordinate 12,213, forward strand.
GCACCAGCTATTTCTGAAGTGTGTGTGCTTCAATTTTACTGAAGATGAGATGGTTATATATGTGATATCTTGTTAACATGTATATCTACTTTAAAATTCGTATATAGACATATTTCTTCTATAGTTTAAGTATATGTATTTCGAGTCTGTAAGTTAAAAGATTCACTGAAGAAAACAAACATTCGTCTTCCCAAGTTTTATAAGTCACCTATAACATATTTGCAGAGAGCGAACGTTTTTAATAAATGCATTTTACTTCAAAATTATTCCATTTTGTCACACAGCTGCATATAAAGCACCCGTACACTATAACACTAACAGGCACTATCTTTCTGACACTTCTACACGCATGTCTCACTCAATTTTAGTGTTTCAGGCAGTTAGCAACCATTCCGCTTCAATGTTCAGTTACAATTTTCACCAGATTTGATAGTTCGGTTCACTTGTCTCGAGAACTGCTCCTATAATGATTTTTGTGACATTTTTTCTGATTTATTGTGACAGAAAAAAAAATCAGCTTGAATTTTGTAAAAGAACAAAATGTTTCATACGCAGAAGCAAATGCAATTTCGGTTTATAATTGAGATCGAGGTCTATTCCTCGATAGACAATACCAGTATCAAGCTATTTGAAGGCCTATTATTCGAGGTTTTTATCAAAATATCTCGTCACATCGCATTTCTCAAACAATTCTACCTTAGGAAAACATTTGTACTACGAATATGCATGATATGTAGTTTTATCTAAGCAAAGTGTGCAGCTTATAACTAATTTGTTGAATTATCTAAGCAACGGAAGCAATAATTAGAAGTCTATAATAAATGTCAATGCATACAACTTACAAAGAAATCTTTGACAATGGAAGATAAACGGACGACGGAAAAAGAGTTATCAAAATAGCTTACTATGAACACGCTGTGTAAGGATTTAACCATTTTGGAGACGTTAAAACAGTGAAACCTGGGGAGCGAGTACAACATGCCATCATTAACTAAAACCACAACATGCATTCTAACAAAGTGCCAATGTCAATATATTCTATTTGATACGATAAAGGAAAATAACAAATGATGAGTTTGCACATCTATGGTTCAAGTGGATAGGGTAACTCATAAAGTAGTGTTTGTTCTCTTTGAGTGCACTATTGCATAATTCAAAATTCAAAAAGAGAATTGCTTCTTCATTTGAATAACATGCAGGTCACCAATACGTAACGTAATCCCAGGCGAAAAATTAATTTCTCTAGCAGCACATGCATCGATGATACCAAGCCAGACTGCTTTTTTGTTTCTCGGGCATTCTAGAGGGTTTATTTTACTTAACAGGATTATTTTACTGTCACTTAGTGCTAGGGCGTTTTTGTTTGTTTGGTCAAATATCTACATACATAGAGGCTGGAGAGAGGCTGTTCAGGAATGGCCTATATTGTTCACTTGAAAAAAAATTATTTTATTGGGCTTAATTTAGGTAGATTTGTAGTTGTTCATTTAAATTCCGACCATTTATTTAAAAGATTTCTGATGTTTCAAATGAGCTATTTTAAGGACTACGTTTCCAAAGCATTAACATCCGATGGATACAGTTTACGGTGATTTTCATCTCCCTCATTCAGCTGATGAAACGAACTAAGCTAAGTCTTAAAAGGACATCGTATAAAAACTGTCAATACTACTGTAATTAATTTGATTTCGCCGCTCTTAAATTTGAAAAAAAAACGATCATTGGTCAAAAAAACTAAACCAACCATGTTAGAATAGCTATGCCCAAAAAAGCATGAGGTCGCTATTCAAATTTTGCCATACTGTTTTGTTTCAGACAAAATGAGCCGTAATATGCCACCTGAGCACTATCTAGATCTTCTTTCCCTATTGAATTTCGCGACCTGTCACATGATTATACATTATAAATTCTTCGAATATTTTCATCAATTTCCAGTAGGTAATTACAAATGACGAGAATTATGATGAAGGTATATATATTTATTTATTAAAGTCTCATCAATGTACATTTTATCACAATACACAATACAATACATACACTATCAGTTAAACAAAAGTACGTTGCCACTCATAATTGAGTTACAGGAGACTGTTAATATAGCATAATATGTACACAAATGTCACAATTCACATAAAATTTCACTTTCATGCTTTTAATTTTTATCCAGGTTTAATCTTTGTTTCCAATTAACTTTATCATTACATTTGAATATCTTTCATAGGACTGCATATCCGGCTTACCTTCTGCATTAGTTTGAATGTCTGGCAAGGTTGTATTAAATTTACGGTTCTATCTTATTGATGCAAATGTACTATTTGAAAAACAATGCACGAGTCCTTGAATACAATTTAAAACTAGTACGTTTAGTTTGTAGAATGTTTTCAAAGCTATGTAAATTGTTTTTCATATTCAGTTCAACGAAATTTACAGACAATATAGTTGTTCTTTTTTTAAATTGAAAATTTTGTGAGCATAATTTCATTACAAATGTACTAAATATTATGAATGATCTGTGAAAAATTAGCAATTTCATATATATGACTACATACCCATGCACAGGACTTGTTTACATTGTTCTATATTCTGTACTGGTGTTTGTTACTACTCAACAATTCAAAGTTAGATTTGCTACTTCCAAAAAGTAAACTACTATATACATTCATTTCAAAGTATTACATGAATATACAAAGGCCTTCAGTGTCTAAATTTATACCAATGTTAAATGGTAAACGGAAGAAAGTTTTAGTTAACTTTTGCAATGATATTGGTAAAGCACTAGGGATTCGTAGATCAGCTCTAAATATCACTCAGTGTAATTTTACTTTTGTAAATTACTTTTTTTAATCATCACCGGAATACATTTATGTCAAGATATTATACTTTTTTTTCACTGAATATGTTGTGTAATTGTATGAATGATGAAACTAACCGGGTCAAATCTAAAAATATATGTCGATGCAATAACTTAAAAGTTCACATATGAATGAATAGAAAACACTAAACTTTTTGACAATAAATGTATGCGGTCTTGTTTCTAAGCAAATTACGCCGGAATTTACAAGCTTCGTTCAAAAATTTGATATTATTGGTTTGCAAGAGACTAAGACGTCAAGTGTAAAGCGGCAAGACGAGGTTTTCACCGAGCCAAGCACCTCTTTGAAGAACTTTATTGTGATGAATGCAACTAAAAAACTAAAAACAAAAATTATTATAAAGTTTTAAGAAAAAGCTTTACCAACTTCAATAATGAAAATATTTCAAAACTCAAAGGTTTAAATAAATCAGATCCAAAATGTACAGGAGGTTTTAAAACGGAAGAACGACTAACAATATTGTAGCGGAATTAAAATATTTGTATGAGTTTTCAAGAATATCAATTCTGGTGAAAGCGAAAATTTAAAAGAAAACGTCTGGAAAATGTTATCCACTATAGTATAAACCATAAACAATTAAATGGCATGATTACAACGCAAGTACTAGAACATGCTGTCAAAATGATAAATAATAATAAAGCTGATGGAAATGACAATATTCTGAATGAATTCTTTTCATATTATGAAACAGGTGTATTTGAAATTGTTTAATTGTATATTTAATAGTGGTCTTATTCGAGATGATTGGTCGGTTGGCATAATCAGTCCAATTTGTAAAATTAAGGAGATCCTTTAGGTCTTTCTAAGTGCAGACCAATAGTTTTACTGAGTAGTCTATGAAAGTTAGTTACTTCAATTTTACACAAACGTCTCCAAGATTTGGTTAAGCAGAAAATTCTTATTAATGAGTTTCAAGCTGGATTCTAAAAATGATATTCCACTATTGACAATATTAACTTCAAACCTTGATAAGTTTGCTGAGAAATAGTAATAATACGTTTTTTGTGCTTTTATAGATTTACGTCAGGCATTTGACACCGTCTTGAGAACTGGACTATGGTCAAAACTATTGAATTATAATGCGAATTGAAACATTTTCAATTATGTAAAAAAAAATGTACTAAAAAGGAAAATCTTGTGTCAGGAAAAACGGAAAAAGCTCAAACTACATTGTATGTCAGGTGTAACATCGGTGTTCGCCAAGGTGAAAGTCTATCGCCTATATTGTTTTCTACGTACCTTAATGACCTACATGATTTCTTTGCTATTAGCGGTGTTGTAGGTGTTAACTGTAAAAAAACACGAATTTGATGATATCTTTAAATATTCATACTCGTATGTGCTGATGACACAGTTATTGTTGTCGAAAGTGCTGAAGACCTACAAGTAGCACTAAATACATAAAGCACAGAATACAAATTTGATGAAATGGTTATGTTCAGCTCGCCTTTATCAATGCTAGATGGAGGGCTTTTAGAATTATTGGATTGTTGTAGTCTGGCCACCAGTTTTGTCTACATAAGCAGCAAACGTAGATGAGCGATTGAAGGCCACGAAAGCCTTCTCAAGTTGATTATATTCTACTCTCCCGCAGTGTGAGAATTAGTATTAATACATGTATATTGGAATAGTATGTTTGATGAGGTATATTGATGGCAAATGTTCTTACGAGTCTTGAATGTTTATTAAATGTTTATTATTGTACATCCCTTTATGTCATATAGTTACATGAAATAAGTGTAATAACGAATTAGATTGGATTAAAATAGATGTAGGAAGTAATTACTAGTACGTTGCACTTTCAGACTTTACGTAGACATTTTCTAAAAATTTGGTTTTATACACGTGTATGAATAATATACATATGTTCAATGTAATGCTTGATTTTTATACAAAATTAATTTTGGCAACAAGGGCAACCTCTCTGGTTGATTGACTCTAATTGCACTGTGCTTTTTCGATAGCATTGTAAATCATGATGAAAGACAACTCATCAAAACGTTTGTAAATTTCTTCGTTAATGAAAGTATTGGCATACTTTAAGTTTAAGATTTAATGAGACTACATGTGAATGTATTTTTGCAAAGTTTTTAGGTTCTAAAACAGCGTTGACATTGCTAAAGTTGTCACCCTGAATAAAGTTCGTGGTGAAGATATATTTGTTAAAATGTGAAAAGATATTTTTAAGCATTAAACAACTAGAAGACATGATTAGAGGAGTTTCACTGCATTATGACCCAGAAATAATGGTTTTTTCTTCCAAAATCGATTACACATAAATATATTCAAAAGACCTTCCGGCGTTTATAAAAAAAGATATAAAGTATAATGCCATGGTTAAAACATCGCACAGAGCACTCAGAGTAAACAACATTTGTCATGCATAAAATGCTTGCTAGAGGCTTCAAATATTGATTGGTTTCGCAATTGTAAGGAATAAACCAAATACTGCCAACTGTGCATGATATCCGAAAATAAGAGACCCAACCTCCAAAGAATGCGATGCTAACAAAATAAGAAGACAACTAGTATTTGACAAATAAGTGCTTTGTTGACTTTTCATTTATACAGTCGTCTCAATGCGATTTACAGGAATTCTAATCCAATCAAATCGATTTAATGTCTATGACAATTTTTATGTAAACATGATCTAAACTTTGATTTCATGTCTGCTTCATACCTGTGTACTTTGTGACACTGAGGTCAATTGTGAGATCTTTTAGATCATGTTGACATAAAATTTGTCATTGACATTAAATCGATTTGATTGGATTAGAACTCCAGCATATCGCCTTGAGACGACGCGAAGACTTTGTTAAAGATTTCGCCTTATTTCCCCAAGGATGACATTATATAGAAAGAACGCAAATCGAAGAAGAAATCCTAGCGTTAAATGTGATCTCGGTCCTGAATCTGTCTACACATCATCTTTAAAAGATAAAATGTTAAAACTTCAAACACTGAAATACTAGAGAACTGGTTGTCTTCCTCGAGACCAAAATACCAAAACATTCATGGCTTACCTTTGTTTCTGGGACCAGTATTATGTTTAAATCGTGTAAGTGTAAAATCAGACGATAAAACGATTATTGAAAGGTACATTATATGGGGAACGCCTAATTTCTTTGTCATCAAAGCTAGGAAAAGTTTTGTTCCTATTTTATCAAGGAATGGATTTGTTTAGATATATCATAAATCGTAAATTATGAATATTTTAGCAGATATGGAGAAGGCCAATCTCATATGTATCTGTTGTCTACTATTGACAGAGGGAAGCACAAAAACAACAGATATATCTTTAAAACTCATCATCTTTATTCATAGTGTTCAGGTTAGATAATAAATTCAATGATTTTAAATTCAATAAATCTAAGAATATGTATATTTCAGATAATGAAAGCTGTAGAGACACTCTCAATATTCATCTGCGTCTTTTTGATCACGTGGTCGGCCGGTGACGGAGCTCCCCAGTGGCGCCCTCAAGGTCGTTTTGGAAAACGTTTTACTAACACAAGGACAGCAAGTGATCTCATGTCAGCCTTGCAAACAGGTTTATTTTTTTTCTGTCGATTCTAAGCATGTTATTTAGATTATTTCATTTTATATGTTTTGTTATCCTAGATTTGTGAATTTTAAACCAACCCATTTGTGTGTAACGTTTTGTACAAATTCTCTAAAGAAATGAATGCCGGTTTTCAATAATATTAAGGAGAACAAAAACATTAAAAAGATGTGTTTAAGGTACGCCAGACTGAATTTGAAATTTCTTTCTCGTTGTATCATTCTTATAACGTACAAAACACATTTAGACCCAAGTATATATTTTGGAAAAGTATTTCAACCCCCATAAAGTACAAAATGTAATGTTATTTATGACTTTAGAAACGAACAAGTTTGCGTAATGATTTACTTTATATGTCCCCCATTTTTACAGCTAGGGGTAAACTTATGCCCAAACTGTTTGATGTATTTGAAACATTGGTCGAAGGATAAGAGTAACAGATGTTTTTTTTCAATAAACACATTTCATTGTTATATGTATGCCTGTCTTTCTCAAATATAAAGTACAAATAATATGCTTTGCCGGTCATATAAAGAAATGTTAGAACAAATAAAGTGAAAAACTAAACTGATTGAGAAAAAAACTTAGTGTCATTGTACGTAATGTTTATTGCGAAGCATTATTTTGTCTTAATAAGAATGCATGCAATAGTCGCATCATTAATATTTAGATACCAGTATCTCTTTCCTCATATCCAATCATTCACATCTTGCTTTCAGCTGCAATTAATGAAATGATATTCACTGACTGGTTTCACAGGTGAACGTAACATCACCTTTGGTTTTTAGATTGGGGTTAACAGACTATTTATGCAATTACATGGAATTTAAAGCTGGCTAAATATGCGTATATGAAGAAAAGATTGTTAAATTCTCTGAAACGAGCAAAGCTGGTTTCAGGAATCCCTTTCATCTTAAACGAGACTATATAAAATGTCCAACTGACTGGCTTAAACATGGCAATTTAAAAAAAAAACAAAAAAAACACAGCAAATAAAACTGCTTAAAAATGGTAATATTGAAACGAATGATGTATTGATATCGTTGTAATCATTTACAGATGCACTGATCAACTCGACACTTATTAATGATCTTCCGTTTGTACGGGTCGTACCGATTATAGCCTCTGTAGAGGATGGTGGACCTATTAAGCACAATTACAAACAAAAAAATCTTCCGTTTATTATTTCCACAATACTCCTGTATAGATTTCATATGGAAATTGCCATGGTTATCACTAAAGAATAAAAGCTAAAACACCTCGGTTGTTCCAAGTTATTTCATTTCCTACGGTTCAGTGCAGAAACACACATGCACTTAACAATGTCGCCACACCAAGCTATGTGATATATTAATATATGCACGAAAGTTTAACTAAAGACTGGTGGGTTTGAAGAAATACAAAATGTATGTGTCTCTCTCCCAGCACGGACGTTTAAACTCCAGAGTGAATAAAGTGCAATGACTCATAGGATCAAAACTCAGCGTTGATCTACTGATACCAAAATTGGACCCAATATTGTGATAAATGTGACACTATCATTTCTTTTTCTCCACTTGTTGCCAAGAACGCAAAAGTGTGTGAAGCACTGTAAACTACTTATAACGGACCTGTTCTCCAAATAATCGGGCCTACCATTTTCTATCCGTGAAACAGTTTTCCTTCTGGATAAAGGCTTATTCAAATAAGTCACTCCAGATGCAGATACATTTACTTTATTTTGAAAGAAAAATATTATTTTCTTCGTTTAAGGAACGAATTAGTAGAAAATTAATATCCCTTATTGATAATTTAGTCACCGGTACGTGACGCATTAGAGCGTGTAATGATTAGCACGAAATATCTAGTGTGTTAATGTGAAAGTCATTCAGCGGGTTTACAGCGAAAGCTTTTTTTATATATATAAGCATCTAATGATATGTTCTTTAAGATACAGCAATATGAAAGTAAAATGGTAGACTACGGTATTTCATATTTATCATGGTTTTGTATGTCTTATATATGACATTGTATGATTGTTAAAGAGTTGAATGCCACTTCATACGGTTGCCCAAGAGCTTCAGTTACAAATTACAATATGAATTTGAAATTGATGTTG
>JAUMHA010015564.1:4076-36606 GCA_032359765.1 Saxidomus gigantea
TTTTTCATTCTGACTCATAAAATCTTCTTTAAAATGAATAGCATATTTGTAAACTCCATCAGAACAAATCGAATAAATTGTAGGTTACAATAGATTGAATCTTAATCAAAGCTTTGAGCTGATACATTTACTTAAATCGGTTGCACATTGTTGCTTTGACTATAGCCGATTCAAACTCATGCCGTCGAGGTTTAGAAGATATTCCTGTTACTCACCTGGTTGCCTGCAAATTTATGTATGTTGGGCAGTTTCATCTCTACGGCAAACTTCGGGTAGATAATTATTGTCTGTTGTCATCAGCAATATTGAACAAGAGTTAGCGGTTTTAATATCGTTCTTGTCTGGAAATAGTATTCTTAGTGGGAACGCACATCGCAACACATCAATGGCATTTATTTGAGATTTTTGATATGACATTCTTGGTTCGCTGTTTGTAACAGAAGAAATGAGATCTGTCAAGTCTATAGGATAAGTTCGTTAGAGGACCGCCACATAGATTTAAGTCGACAACGGTCAGTAAACCGTGCACTACATCACGCTTAAGTTGAATACAACGGCGACCGCCGAGGACAACGTATATTCGTCATGCCTCAGTTTTGTTGAACTATACTCTTGCATTAGGCATTTAGATAATCCCTTGCAAGTTCAATAGAGTTTATCAAAATAAATGCATGTTTGATATTTGATTGAATAATCTTATACGCTAAGCAGAAATGTATAAAGCTAGCTATTTAAATGTATTATGTAATTGTGACACGATCCGCGTGCTTTGCTTAGGTATAATATACTGCTCTTACATGCTTCATAAATCTCATTTATTCTGATCCAAGTCTGCGTCGCTCAGTTTTGACTACAAAATTAAACGTGAAACTATCAATATAAAAATAAGAACCGTTTTAGAAAAGCCTTCGCGTATGAACATGCAGTTTCGATTATAATGAATCGATGAACAAAACTGAAGCCAAAGTATCGCTCGCTTAACTAGGTCCTAATAAACCTGGATTCGAGCCTTCTTGGATGGCACAATTACAACATATCCACGCCAGTAATGTCCTTTTCCAAAGGAGTGGACAAAAGAGAGAATCTATTTGTTTCGAGCTCTCTTGGCAATCCAGTTTAATTAAATGGACAAAGATCTATTACATTTGAACATAAACTGTTTGTCACCTCTATTAAAAAACCATCTGCCATAAGCTATCAATATCCGGTCATTTTCATAATTACAATTATGTGTGTATATTTCGGCATCGATTTCTCAAGTTTCAATATCTACATGTCTATTCTGTATTTGTTAAACTCACTGATAAGAGAAATGTAAACAGAACAGAATAAGTTGAATGCGTACGTCACGTATATATCTTGTTTATTATAAGTGATATTTTATGTATTGTCCAAGGTCGGGGTTTGGAGTCACAGACTGGGTCTAACTCGTATGGGATAAGGGAAAACATAACACACAGTTTTTTAATAGGAAATGGGCATTTATTCAAAATGTCATAAAATAAGAACTGATATAACACAAAGTAAAAAGTACATTATTTATACGCGTTTCCTTATATGATATACTTGGGCGGCCATTTCATATATGCGCGGATTCAATTAATTTCGCTAACTTTTTGTATCTCTGTCCCCTCCACAAATTATATTTTTCTATCTAGTTTGCTACCGTCTCTTTGTCGGTGTCTACCCGGGCGCTCGTCTGCCCTGAAAACTCTCAAAACGCGTCTGATTTGAAATATTCGTGATTTTCATTGCAGTCTAATCATAGAATACACTGGTCGCATATGCAGAAGTACGCCTAATTCAGAATATACGCATATGTCTGTGGGTATTCTTTTACATGCCTGACTTCATCGTTCTGCAATTCTATTATAATCTTGTAAAATCAGCTTATCTATAAATAGACTGTTTACTTAGGGATTATCACTGATTTTCCGTTACGATAAGTGGAAGTTTTATGCTGCGAAGCTAATCTTCTGTGATACCACTACATATTTATGTGACAATCAAATGCAAATATTAGACTATATACAATTTATAGGGAAACTAATGTACTTAATTAAATTGTATGCTTGTGTAAAAATGCGAACAATGAGACTATTGCAATAGAGTCTGCACTTCATTACATTTGCCACCGTAATTGCCACCGTTATAATTAAGATTCTGTTGAAACCTTCTAAAATAAGCTTGGTTGTCTATCTTTCAATTGGGACAGACCCATTTGTTGCTCAAAGGAATGTGCTATAAGAAATTACTGTCTGAACAGCGAGAACAGTGCATGCCATGATCAGGTTGCACGGATGCGCTTGGTGATCATGATCTACACTTCTTGTAAAGGAAGAACCACTTGCTCCCAACTGAGTTAAAATTTCGGCACACAATGTAACATTATTCGACATATAATAAGGATTTCGTTAACACAGTAAGGTGTTACATTGTACATGGACGTTTATTAGAATTCAAGGGCATATAACTCTAGATCATCTAACTTGATTTTACCCCGGTTCGTAACCAAGCTTATAAATGCAAACATTCTGTCTAAATGTCATATAGATCGGCAAAAACATGGAGATGCTTGAATGTAAGCAAATTAAATCATGGTATTTTTATCGAGAAGTGGCACTCCTCTATTAGACCACACTAAACGTCTTGCTGATCCGATCTTGCCTTCAAAATCTTAAAATTGTGCATAAATACTCTGACTTATACTGATTAGGATTGTTTGAGAATGAAGTGAGCTACTTCTGTTAAGACTCTTATATTTTGAATGATTGTTTAACACCTAGGTCGATAATATCTTTGATTCTGTTCGATTTTGAATTGAAAAGTACAGTTAAACCTGTAAACAAAGACCACTGACCGGAAGAAGGTGTCGCGGTCCTTATTGACAGATTGTCTTTGTTCACAGGTGTTGTGTTTCCACAATAGCTAAAAACGCAAGATTTAACTCTGCTGTTTTTATACACATTATGGTCGTTATTTGGGGTTGGTCTTAAACACATGTTTGACTGTACAATGAATTAAACTTTTATTTCTTTGGTGAAATCACCTACGTGGCTTAATATCAATCTTTTGGAAATACATGCATTTGTATATAAAAATGCCAAATTGACAAATAAAACATTTTTTTATTTGTTATATTTTGGAGGATTAAATAATGATCGATCTAAATAGTTTATCTTAAAACGGTAGGGCCCGGATAAGGGCAAGGTGTATTTATTTTGACTCTTACATAAATGCTTTAAGAATGTCAATATGGCCTTTGATTTGGAGATTTATTACTCTATCCACCTCAATATTTACCCCTGAGTGATAAAATGTGTTTAGCAGTTGTCTTTTCGTAAATACATGTTAAATACGAGATTTAATTTATTTCATTTGATCTGTAAACAGGTTTAAGTGCACAGTTTGGCAGTTTTGTAAAGCAGATATCAATAAAATCGATACCTTTAAATCAATTAATTATATTGACACCCGATAACCTCCAAACTATTCTAAAGCATGTTATACATGTCGTTTTATAAGATCATAATGAATAATCATATCAAATTATATAGGAAAACTATATATATTTAAACTATAACCTGATTTGCTTTGTGGATTAGTTATTATGTAACTGAATGATTACCTGATACTCGTAAAGGCCGAATAAAAACCCCAACATTTTGCACAGTGTATATTGTATCATATGCCCTATATATAGCACCTTAGGGTCCCTAGCCCCCAACAGCAGTCATGTATTTCGGGGAGGTGCGTATCTTAAATTCTAGCTGGCCGGGGAAGTTCGCCGACAGGTCCGTCATCCAGTATCACACATAACCAATTTTTGTCAGGAGGGTTATGTTGGTTAACAGAACATTTCTTTATGCCTGCATCAATAATGTCTATTTTAATTGGATCTTTATTTCTTATGAGATGTTGTAAATAACTGAAGTCGCATACAACGCCTATATAGCTAACATTAAAAGTTTTCTTCTTCTATTTTATGGTTTGAATGGCACTTAAACCAAGTTTTATTAACGTATGAAAGTACCTAAAGTTATATAATAAAAGAATCATTATCATAGAAATTTGATCAAGTTGCCAGAGTGCACGGATCATACTCGTGCTTATACCATGAAGTAGAAATGTTGGACTTACTTTTTCCTCTTTCTTAACTAGAAGGCAAGAGGAAATAATGAACAGTAATTTTGCCATTTTCATAATGTTTGTTTCAATGTTTTATACAGGGACCTGGACTACCAATCCGAAGGTCCCGGGTTCGAATCTCGGCCGAGACAATAGAAATTTCAGAAATGCTTCTAATTGTTTCCCGCCCATCTAGAGATGAACTGGTTAGAAACTTAGACGTAGTCTAGCTGAATCGTTGCTTTACACCGGGCACGTAAAAGAACCAAGGGGTATATCGTAAAGAGTTAGGGTCTGGTACCAAGATTCCCTTGTATCTGCCTCTGTCTCTTCAACCTGCACCTGTCACGAATCTATGCAGTTTCACATCAGGAGAAATCCTAGGGTTGGCCGCACTATAAACAATCAGGAGAACTGTTTATTACAAAAACATTGTGTCAGACCGTATGAATTTAAAACATGCAAAATGCGTTAAGTTAAAGGATCATGAAATATCTTAAACTTATGATATGCCTTACTTATTGCCAAATGTTATTGTTTAAACTATTGCAAATGTTTGTCTGGCCGGGATCAATTTTCGTAACATATCCGCACATACATGTATAGTTAATTTAGCGATCTCCAGGTTGTCAAACAGCCATAAAATGCCTGGATGCCTCAATGTCTATATTATTAAACATTAATATAAAATCATTAAAATGTATACAGGATTCTTTGATATGTAAGTTGTTTTCATTTAAATTTATTTATTTTCTTAATTATCAATGAAGTTTTATTAATTTATTTTAAAAGTGTACTTGCATAAGCCATGTTCGTTAGAAGGAACTTCTAAACACCAACTTCTTTATTCCTTTGTGTATTTTCGGTAGTTTTTGGCCATTTTTGATAAACACACAGTGATAAAACATTTGTATACTTTGCTAAATACTTTTGACAGTATTATTTCAGTCTTATGCAAAAAGCTGTTGTAAATAAGTTATGGATAGTCAAACCATGAAATGTTTTCTACAGCTTGAAATGTACAATATAGTGAAAGTGGTATCTCATCGGATTTGAGAATTATATTGAACAGAACAGAGCAGAACATGTGTTGATTCCTACATATTTAAAATAAATCGGACAAGAAAGGAGAGTAAAATGTCTGTGTTTAAATTCTATGATAATTTCTACAGACGGAGTAGGCATTTTATTATTTTAGCCAAACGAGCATTAGAGTTATAAGGTAACTTATCGTGTTTGTGTGTGTTGGTGTTTGTGTGTGAGGAGGGAGGGAGGTGTTTTTTTTTTATCTATAAGTATGGAGATCTGTTATGTCCGCGTCATCCTCTCTTTTTTTATTCAAATACGACATAGAGCTAACTTTAGTTACTATTATTTTTTGCACACTGTTTAAGTATCGAAAACTATTGCTTTAAGTTAACGTTACTAGCTTTTACAGGTAATGTTGAAATTGTCTACCTCGAAAAAAACACTACCGGCAGACTTTGTCACAATAGCGATGGCCATGGCGGTAGTTGCCTTCGGAAAAAAATCCACATAATTGCCTTTCTCTCTTCGAGGCCGATTCCATCGTGAGAGAATCTCGAGACCGATTATTGTTAGTTGTAAGAACTGGTGTCGCAATTGAGAAAAAAATAAATTATAAATGTCACAATAGAAATAACTTCTACTTGCCTTCTTTTCGACTTACGGATGAAATATAAACACAGATTTTGAAACAATAAGGAACAAAACAGCCACCATACAGTATTAAAGCACTTTAGTAAACATAATTTATGTAAGTGTCCATGTTCGCCTCAGGATCTTTCCTCACCAGTGTCATTGTGTTAGAGATTAAAGACAAAACACATCAAGTCTCTTCCTGGTTGGTTCAGTCTGGAATGGGTATCGAGTGCAATGAATCCAATTTGTAAAAATTTGTTTTGCAGTCGAGAATAAATGAGTCTGATAGCACTTAACTTTGTTTTCATTGCTTTTGAAAGTCTTGGTTTATGAAAGTTCATTGCGTTCGTTTGCAAATTAATTCCTTTCTATCGGATAGTTCCAAACTTATGATACGTACTTAAACCTGCGAATAATACTTGAATAGTATAGGCAATCACATTCAAGTAATAAATTCTACTTGCAGCTATAATTCGGACGAACTGTTGAACGACATCTATCCAGGTCCGGTCGACGGGGTTTATACACCTCAACCACAGGACGGCCGATTTACCCCACAGTTTGATATGACGACACCAGTAAATGGTCGTTTGACCTCGGGAAGACCCAAATCTAGACTAAGAAGCGCAGGTCGTCCATCGTCACGGGTAGATGTCGGTGTTCAGGTATGGCAACTTACAAAAAACACTGCCAATTGATTAAAGTCCTAGGATCACATTTACAAGTAGCTCTCATTTTTATCATGAAAGACTTCTTACTGACAGAAATGACCTGAAGTTGTATACCGAAAACATTCTTAACTTTGCTTTTTGCTTTTAAAATCGATAAAAACATATAAGAAACATAGAGCCGTATTTTTTTCAATGATATATTTCAAAAAAAGGCTTTCTGGAAACTATTTTTCTCGAAGAAATAACTTGAATACGAAAGAAAGGCATTCGTCAACATTGTGTTAGTGTGAATAGAACTTGGTTCTATCATTATCTTATCAATGAATTTATGTTACTAAATCAGTAAATTCAAAGTGATGCTGGGACATTTTTTCAGTCTGTACAAGTCAGTACCGATTTCCTAGTTGTAGGAGAACATCATGTCACTGAGTCCTATAACAACCTTTGTCTTACTATTCACAATACTTTTCTGTTAAGATTTTTTTTAGCGATTTTATCTTGTTTATATTTCCAAAGACCTAAAATAACTAAGTCTTTGAGATGCGTGTATCATTTTTATCAGTTACTTAGCTTACTTCGTTTATTGTGATATCTTATGAAATGTATTATTAACATATCGATTTCATGTTACTTAGTCCTTATATAATGACAGTTATGGTGAAAGCATTCGTAAAGTTCATTTGTACTGGGTGTTTTATCCTTTATTGAATTTGCTTTAAAATTTAATTAATGTTTTTTATTGGAAATTGTTTTATTCAGTATTCATGAAATTGATTAGAACTAGGCCATGATACTATGACCCAGATTGGAACTGGGTCTTGTGGAATTTTACCTATAGCAGTTTAAATAATTAATGTCCATTTCCTTGTAGCCGGCTGATCATTCAAAGGTTTGTAATGCATGCTACCAGTATTGACAATACTGAGTGTGTATTCACTGTCGCCATGTATCGTGCATGTCTTCTGGGTTCTTTTCAATATCCCTTCTTACCGTTATGCTTAATATCGTAATGTGGTTCTCGTTACATTAACCAAAAATTAATAGTCATCAGTATATAACGATATCTCATTTTCAGCTCTTCGCGACTATCTTGCGGCTAAAGGTCGCTTGGTCTGCTTATCTGTTAATGAGTACCTGATTGTTTTTACATTAGGGGGAAGTTCAGTGCGTTAAGTAACCTATTTTTCATAAATATGATGAGTACCATCACAAGTTTTGTTAAAATTCTTTATACATTGTAGACACTTTTCCAAAAATAGATATGTTACACACTTTCTACACACAATAAAAGAAGGTAAACGTTCGCAAAATTTGGCAAATTTATTTATAGGCAGGCGCTACCTTATGCTGTGAGTAATCACCATTTAGACTGTTTTAGTCATTATTGCCAGCGACTTAAGATTTATTACATTGCTCACGTGGCTACCAGCACTGATCTCGTCACGTTTTCAAAAGAACAATAAATAAAACTCAACAATGTCTTAGAAAAATACTCATACAGCACGTTTTTTAAAAATAATTTCATGTCGTTCGTGCTATTTTCTTTCTGTTTTCGTACAAATTGATTCGTAACGACAACATGCGAATCAAAACTATGCAGAAAGTTTTCATTCAACAATGTTGTCTATTACCTAATAGTAACATACAAAATGTACCTAGAACCACATGAAATACCTTGATCTTCTTGTCCCAATCCGATAAATCGATAGCACAGTAACCGGACAAACCATTTTGTATATGTGTAGTACATGTATAGTTATGTCAGTAGAATTCCCAACATATCCTAGAAATTCCTACTGTTTAGTAATTTCAAGAGACTCTTTTTCTTCAATTATAGAATCTCAGATAACTGTGATACATGTAACTTGTACATGTACATCAAAAACCATCTATAACTTATAGCTAGGGTTAAATGTTTGCCTTCATGTTTGCATTTTTAAAACGTTTTTAAATGTTCTTCACGTGCTCTCGTGTGCTCATTGAGAATCATCAGCATTGTCTTTTAACATAAGCAAAGCTCAACAACACTTTAACTATACGCTGAGAAAGTAACATCTATTAACCTTTTATTTGGAGTTTCAGCTTTGCATGCACTAAGCTATTTTTCGTATTTAAGGATTTTTACAACACACCGCCTATACACGTAAGTTATATGTTCCTTCACGCAATTGTTTGCGCGCTTGTCTTCTTGCAGTTATATTTTGCTAAGGAGGTTGTGTGGAGGTGTCTTGTTTTTACAGGGTGGATGTCGGTGAGATGCTGTGCGTCTTATAACCGTGAACATGATCAATCTGGTTGCTGCACTTTACATTCAAAACGTTACCGTTACATTGTATCTTAATTGTTTTTATTTTCTAAATAAGTTTTAAGAAATTCCAACAGCAAACGCTTATTTTGTTTGCAAATCAAACGCACAAATAACCGTTTAAGTATAAGAAAAATAACTGTTGCAAATTAGTATAGATATTCAACCAAGAGTAGCCTCCCTTCTTTAATGAGACAAACTAAGCGACGGAACAGTTATATTAAAAAAAGTCTTAATATCATATTAAAATGTTAGCAGACGCAGTAGGCCTACTCTTACTCTGTAACAATTTCTCGATACACTTTACTACTAAATTTGATATTTAAAAATTAACATACATATATGTGTGACGGTTACAAACATACAAATGTAGTAGGCAATAATTACTTTTTTCAGAGCTGGAAAAGGACTTTATTAACAATAAACACCATTTTATAAACTGTTGCAAGATTTTCGTATCAAGAAAATGCAGTTTTGTATATTCTTGAATTTAAATGGCTCATTTAGATATTTTTTACCATAATTATCAAATATTTAATTACTTTGGGATGTTTCTCCTCTGTGATATATACTAGTGAGTAACAGATACTGATTAAGACAATCATTTATGAACAAATAAAATAAAGCTTAGTAAAAGATGTGATACTAGTATTCTTTGCATAAACAAAACTTATTTCGTAGTAAAACACCGAGGCTGTTCTTGACTGCACAAATGTATGCAAGAAAAATCAAAAATTTTACTGCTGCATGTTATACAATGTACATGTAAAGTACTAGGTACGCATTTCGCAATAATAAATTTTCTTGCAACTGAATCAAGTTGAAATACATGTCTTCATTCCGGGCACGCGCGTACATTTCAAGTCATAAGCCGGGCTCAAGCGGCTTAAAATTGATTAAAATATGGTAAAAAACATACGAATTACATTTTATGTTAAACGTTTGACTGGTGATTGATCTCTGTTTCCTTTCTCAACTTTACGTACGAATGACAAGGAGTACATGGCTAATTGTTCTGTAGGGAGCACAATAAATGTTCTTTTTATCAGTACATTATGATTTATTCCCTGTTAATGTACGTTTATGCCTTAGAGTCGTATATCCCTCAATGGTTTATCGAACTTACTACGTTCTGTTTCACGGATCAGTCACCACCGTTGCTGTTTGGTTATAGTAGATTTAGAAACGTGATATATGTATGCGAGTGGCTCGACCAAAAATGAATTAATGCCATGTATGTTTTTGATAAGAACTATTAAAAATATGTTTGAAATAGAAACAACATAATTATATCAGATTCTTAATTTAGTTTAGACTAGTTCGTGATAGACATTATTTCTTAAGTAAATTTGAAAAAGGTTTTACAAATTAAACAAGGCACTTTAATGATATTTCATCCCGCTTGACTGATTTGTTTGAATATAACGTGCATTGTACTATTTTACAGTGAAAACATTTATCAACGGGCCAATTTTAAATTTATTAGTATCATTTTGGGAAATAAATAATATTGAGATAATCTGAGTTTGATTAGATGATAAGTCTGCTTTGTCAAGAGATTTGACTTCTAAGATGATTGTTTTTAAGTACAAATCTCTAAATTCATATTCGAGGAACAAATGTCACGTGACTATGTCTTAATCATTTTCCTTTCAGACTGAGAAGAAACGAAAGCCGGCGTTATCCGAAACACAGTATAACTATGCAATACCAAGCGAATCCATGCGTCCTACGTCACCTGTTCAGAGACTTCTTGACAGATGGCATACACAGCCGAACATGTCCCTTCAGGGGCCACCACCGGGGTCACAGATGGACCCTATTACTAGGCAGTATTATCACCGTTTGTGGAAAAGTCAAGTGCCACAACCGTCTGAAATGTACGCAAGTTGACAATAGGTTGAAACAAATATTTGTACACAAACCATATTTATATTTCTGAAAACAATTGTATGGTAAACAGATTGCATATAGCAGAGAGCTTCTAAGCTTACATTAAACAATATTGCAGTCAGTTTTCGAAAGTTTATTTTAGCAAACGAATGTGCGTCTAATATTTCACAGTCAAAGCGCCCACATTATAAAGGCACACATTAATGTCATTCATTGCGTTTATTTAAGATGTCAGTCGTTTGTAGAAATCAGTATAACAGTTAAAGTAGTAATGTTTCTGACATTTTGGAATCCTCCAGACCTGTTTCAGCTAATGCATCCTTTGCTGACTTTCCTGTTTTTAAGTAGACATAATTTCTCCTAGGTTTGTCTGAAACATGTGTTGCTCGGACGCCATATTCTATAAAGTAGAAGTGTCTTACAAATGTTTGGTAGTGTCAAATCGTATTTCTGTGCTCTTTGTAGGCATTTGAACAGATACGGACGTGCTGGCGGTGTGTGGCGACATGTTCGCGCATGCGTAGCAAATACGGGGACGCAGCTTGCATTTATTGATGGTAAGCTATACATTGTGTATACGTCCAACGTACTTGTACTAAATGCCCCCTTTCACTGCAAATTCAAGACTATCCCCATTTTATTTAAGGTTGGTGACTTGCTTGTTACTACAGTACTACATACTTACTATATTGGCTTGAATTTTGCCGAGTGCTTTTTTGAAAAGTAAACGCGTACGATTCTTAACCATAATCTAACTGCTGTGTAATTAATAGATACATAAATAACAAAGTTGGAATCCTGCTCACTCAGATAAGCGAGGTAGGGCCAACTGGACCTTCTTGTTAATGATTTACTTACATTTGTTTAACAGGAACAGTGAAAGAAGAAGATAATGTGTTTTTCTCGCCCTGGAAACAGTCAGGACCGACACAACAGAGACGAGCATCATACACAGCTTATTCCAGTCAACCACACCAAATAACAGCAAACTTTGTACCTTCCACACACAGAGTCTTACCACCTAAATCCAGCAAATATAGGAACAAATTTCAAAATCATGCCAAAGAGGGTTTTAAATACTGGTACCAGGAACCGAAGCCTATAGATTGTAAGTTGTCTTTCTTTACTATTTTAAGGACAATACAATGTTGCAAATTATATTACAATCGGCAGCTGTACCATAGTTTGGTCTAATGTTTATTTTAAGCTTAATGGTGTCAGATTAAAAACCCCGAGAAGGCTAAAGACTTTAAATCATTATGAAGAAACTAGAATGAACTCTCAGTGTCTGTCGGATTGATATTCTTTGAAATATGTTGATCAGACATGCAGATGGTCGTCGTCCGTCCGTCCGTCAACAGTCTCTTCGATGGGTACCATTACTCTTACGCTACGATTTTTGACAGTTATTTAATTTTACCTGCTTAGGAACAGTAGATTAAATGAAAATCTATTGATGGTAATACTATACCTGGATTCAATTTTTATTTTTAGTTCTTTGAAAATAAATCTTTATTATAAAAAAATATTATATAGTTCGCGGCTCAACGGAATTTTTAGCAAATGAGATACTTTAAACCTGTACCTGGATTATTTATTTTGAATTCGTATGTTTTGAACCTTTTGTTGTTACACAAAAATTAAATACTATGTGTGCTGTTAAAACATTCTCTGTCACTGATGTAAATATTAGATTGTTTTTCATTTAGACATTTATTATAGTTGCATGTTGCATGATGCATGGTTTTTGCGAGCAATTGTCGCTTTTGGTTGCTGTTTAAGTATATTAATTCAAACCTTCCAAGATTCATAGCACTATTATTCACATATATATCAATACATCGGTGGTCGAGATACATTTTGTATTAGAACATTTGAACTTAGTTTTAAGTAGCCACTCCGTGGATTTAATTAATAAACTGCCCGTACAAAGGCGGTGGTGTCTTAAAACAGGTAAACCGACCCCAAACTGAACTGTTTTAAGATTTCCCTGTTTTGGTTGCTTAAGACAAGTGACTTCTAATTACACAAAAAATCACTTGTATGTCTTTCCAACACAGTTACAGCACATCCATAAAAAATCA
Source organism: Saxidomus gigantea (assembly GCA_032359765.1). Taxonomy (NCBI): domain Eukaryota; kingdom Metazoa; phylum Mollusca; class Bivalvia; order Venerida; family Veneridae; genus Saxidomus; species Saxidomus gigantea. The sequence continues at coordinate 16,820 of JAUMHA010015564.1, forward strand.
ATATTAATTGAATGTGTTATGTATAATATGCAAATAAGGAAGAAAACATATTTTATCCAGCTAAACGAATGGAGTTGGCTCGCCGCCGAATCATGATGGCTCGTGCCAGTAAACCGGCTTCCATGGGCACTTAATTGTGTAAGATCACACACACAAATATAGAGTATATTGTACAGTAGTATCCAAGCTTTTTGAGGATATGTTTCACCAGTACTATACACACATTTACTAACCATTTCGTTACTTTAACTGCCACAACTCTGATCTTTTCGACCCAGGAGTGGTTAAATTTTGACGTCAGATAGTAATTTCTGTTGTTTCAAAACAACATTATTAAAGCCTACGGGGCCTCTTACTATCATTTCAGTGAAAGTAGGATTGAGTTTAATTTAATAAGAATTGATGGACTGTCTCGTAAATAAATGAAAATTATATTTGGAAAAAATTAACAATGGAAGTGTTTGAAATTGCATATAATATTATACATGTATTATGGTTTTGTTTTCGAGTAGATAATTTTAACATTAATATGTACGCAACTTCAATCCTTATTAGTACTAGCTATACATGTTACACCAGTGCACGCCTGTAGTATGTATGCTTGCATTTTCTTTCGTCCAGGGAGGCAGAAAGATTTTATCTCTTTGAACGAGATTTCCAAAATGTTAAAGGTATATTTGTTTGCTTGGAGGTTGATGGAAATAGGTTTTACGTTGAATGTTTTTTACAGGGAGTGAAGCGTACTTTGTGAACGTTATTTAACCATGGATAGAGAACGTGTAGATATAAATCAGTAAAAGAAGTAACCTAAATAAAATTTATAACTTTTATTGACTATTTACTGAACAGACTCTGCGAAATATTGTTTTGGTGCCAAAGGTCGCTGGATGGGATTGTCAGGCGAATCACTCCACCCTTTACCAGTCTAAGAAACAATGTAACACTTTAAGGTGACGGCATGTTGACCGCTAGTATTGCTAGCTGTTTTCGGAGTTTTTGTAGTTTTTCAATTTTTTCCCATTTTGTAATCAAATTGTGATATGAACATGGTATGTAAAAATGAAAAATGTTCCTCCAAACCAAGTGTAGTGTCTGTCTATTTATTTTAGGCATTTTTAAACAAACATAAGAATAAAAGTCCAGTGTTTACATTGTATTCCGACCGACATGTTTCGATCACCTGATGAACAGAACGTTTCAAACTTCATATGAAAATGTTGTATCTGCACAATGCATCTGCATACGAAACGAGTTCACCAGTTACACTTAACCTACCTTTCCAAATGTACCTTCATAACTTTTATATTTCAAGTGGATGAATTAATTGTAGGAGTTTTGCAAGTTCTATTGGTCTTTTGGTAACTTGTGTGTGACAACAGTTTCTGGTTTGCTATGGATGGTAGTACATATATAGAAGCTTTATTTGTGAGTGATGTTTTCTGTAGAATAGATAACATACATCACTACATCTGTTGACATATAATATAATTTTCAGGTAGAAAGTATACGTTCGAAGAGCAGGTATCAAAACAGTAGATTATTCTTTACTTAAAAAAAATAAAATAAAAAAGTAGCAATCAAGAATTCCCCGCTTTACACAATGTGTAAAAAAAATCTTTCCCTGTAATTTCTACTAATCCCATACTGAATTCTTCTTCCTGTTCTAGTTTGTTTATATTTTTTATTTAAATTTGTTTGATTATTTTATAATTATTTTACCTTTATTTTCAGTAAGTATAATAAGTTACCTTATCTTTTTCTATTGCTTGCAAATATAGTTTGTTTCTACGGCATCCAAACGGCTGATGCATCTAACATAACTGGGTGAAAATTGTTCATTGGTCTGTGAAAGATATTTCTTTTAGTATATGTGTAAATCCTATACCGTCACTTATTATTTCATATCGAAATTGTATTTGCTTGCTTGTATGTCATTACAGTGTATGATATATATCTCATTTTTTTTTACTATTTCTGATAATGAGTCGATACCCTAAGCACAGATTTCAAATGTTATACAATGTATGCATCATATACGCTTTAAACGTGTTCACCCATACCGGAATAGAAAATGCACATTGAGAATAAATGACTTTTTGAACATACAATTTATTTTTATTACATGTTATTTATTTCTTGACGAATGTCAAGAATAAAACCATCAGCTTTTCTTTATGTCCTTAGCTTGAACAGAACAATTTTTCAAATTACCCGAACACATCCGATCCTGAACAGCTTAGTTATTTACAAAGCCAAAGTAGATATTAGATTCATTTGACAAAATTAGTTCATTTTAAGTTAATGTTTACTTTTATCGTTCGTGTTTTTTCAATACATTGTATATGAAAAACAAAATTAACAATTTTAACCTTATTTGTTATCATTCATATCTAATGTCTATTCTTGGTTGCTTTTGTCTGCAAATCAGTTTGGTTGTTGTACTTTTTTTAGAACCTACACATGCAGCTTCTTCTGTTAATAGTTTCATTTAAACGGAAACATGCGCTTTTACTTGCATGGATATTGTTGTCTATTAAACTTCCGTTTAAGCATGTGTAACAGTTATGTCTGCATTAATGCTGTAAATGATCATATATGCTCATTTATAATTTGATAAATTGTTGAACCACTTTTAAAATTAATGTATTTATTCATCTTTTGTTAAAATATTGAATTGCTTTTATTTTTACAGTAAGAGGAGACACAACAAGGCTTCGGGCAAGAATAGTTGGAGGCGTTTTCGGATAAGAATCAGTTTCGGACATCAACAAACGCCATTACAGAAACTTCATTTACTTTGTATAACTTTAGCAAATACATAAAGAAACATTTGGAAATAGTCAGTGCATTTCTGCTTATTACAGATCTATCAGTTATTTAGATCATAGTGTAATATTTCGCAAAAAATATGTTTAATAGAACGGAAATATATTTTAAGAGAGTGAATCATCATGCGTTGTGAAATAAGTGGTTGCGAGTTTGAATTTGATTTCTTCTTATCAGTGTTAAAAGAATCATTAAAATGTTGAAAATGCATTTGGATAAAATCATATTATCTTACAATTTTGTGTTATTTATTGGATGCTTTTATACAGTAGCTTAGGTATATATTATTTTTGTCTTTAAAATTCATTTGAAGAATTAAAAATTAAATACTGATTTTACTTTGGCTTCTATGTTTTAATTTTATACTGTTTACAAACCGTCTTGTATGTGAACAGTAAACATCAGTAGATATTAAGCGTACTATTGCTCGAACAGCGCAGGTTTAAATCCGTGCCAACACACTCTAATCTGACCGCCGCTAACAGCGGCTCTGCTAGAGAACTGGATTATTCTGTTTTAAAATCGTACTTGTGTTATCAACGAATTTAAAATGTGCAGCAACACATTTTCCCTACATTTTCTCGAGATTATTGTTTTAACTCATAAGTGAAACCAAAGCCCATCAGATTAAAAAAAAATGACAACTAGTCAGGCCGAGCACTTTTGATGAAAGAGGCGTTGTTTTTTATGTTGAATTCCGAGTTTTGTAATTTAAAATTCAAGAGTACCTAGTAGTTCGATAACGTATTGCGATGTTCCGATAATTTATGATCACAAACACAACATCGGATATAAGACACATTATTCGGCCTGACTAGTCGTCTTTTAGTGTCTCCGGTCTGACTTAGAAAACTGTTCTGATCAAAACCGCGTAGGATTCTAGTTCAATATACAGAACAGATACCGCGTTGATTTTTAGTAATTTTTAATGTTTTACATTTATTCATCAATATATCATAATGAAAACAGAGTACCAGGTAATGCATTGCAATTCTTTTTATTTCATTGAATATATAGAACTACTTTTCGGTCGTATTCGACAAAAAAATGTGTTAAGAGTTCGGCCGTAAGGGTCTGAAATACTCTGTTAACTTTGGATACGATTGAATAAATCCAATCGATCCAATAAGGAAAAGAAGGATTTTTCCCGTAGTAGTTTAATATAGGAAAGTGTTAATTAAAAGTATGATATCTCAGTTTTAAAGTAACGAAATTAAAATCTCTTAAACTCACTATGCTTAACCATAAGTATATGCTAACAATTTGCCACCATAGTTTCTCATCAAATTCAACTTGAATCTTTTGATCATTAAAAAAGAGATGAGTACATGTATGTAAAATGAATAATTATATAATAGTTTTCCACAGCTATAGCATATGCTTAGTCTAGTCCATGCCGATGGTTTACTATGAATACAAGGTAATCTAGATAACCATCATAGTTAATCAAATTTGATTTCCCCTCAATTTAATTAGAAAACATATTTGGTCCATAGCCTCAAAGCTAGAAAAAAACAACAAAACATCTTTTAAATCATCCCAAGAGAAATTATCAAATGTTTGATATGTAAATGAGTCTGTAGCTGCTTACAAAGCTAATTGATCAGAAAGCAATTACACTTGATAACATCCGGGTTATTGCCCGTATTGACTGATTTAAATTAAACAACAAACTTCAGTATCGGAATAGTTGATTCACTTGCGAATTGTTCATGGTGCGTTTAAAATGATATTACCGTTCAAAGTGACTATAATTATTTTAAATAGGACGTTAATGAATGAGCTAACTCCTAGAATAATGAACATTGTCATAGCTCTAACAAAACAATATGGAGTTGCATGATAGTTTCATTCACATTGAACATAGAAGAAATCTGTAAAAATCTTTTTTGACTTTCCTAGTCAAAAATTAGAAATCTACCCTTTCGGTTATGTATATCTCAGTTTGTATCTGCCGATAAGAGAAATAACTTGGATAAACTCACTTCTTACATTTACATGATTGTAAAGCATCTACTGTGTTTTCAGCATCATTGTTGACCATAACTCAATATTGCCATTTTGAAGGGTAATATAACTTTGTAGTCGGACAAGGGCATAAGCTTGATCTGAGTTATCAACATCGTTGTATGTATTATAAACCTAATTGCATTGCAACGAAAAGGTCAGTTCTTTTGGGAGTTCCTCAAATCTCCAATTGTCTGCCATTTCATAACAGTTTTTACTATACTTGTTACAATTCCTGCCTCTTGCTGTTAGTGCAGTGTGAACTTTGTAAAGCCTTTACATTAGTTGTTGTGATTTGAAACGATCATTTAAAGATCAAATTAACCATACGTAACCTTTGGGGTTTGTGGGTATTGTGTTATTGATTATACAGACGGATTTGTCAATGCATTTCGTCAATGCCAATACAGGACTAGGTCTAGGCGAGACTTCTCAAATTGTCCAAAAATGACAGCCTGCTTGAAAGTTAATTATTATCAGGCTATTAATCGCCAGTATCATATTCTTGGTTTTAAATTGCCCACAGAAGTTAACATTGGTTTATGCATTTACTTGCATCTTAAATAGGGACTCTATCTTTATTACTTCCAGGACGTTTGCTACAGTTTGCTACATGTATATAGGGCCAAAATTGACCCTTCCAAAAAATTTCTTCAAACTTGGCGTGTTGACAGGGAGTCACATTTGAAACAAATATTAAATGAAATCATTGGTCACCAACATTGTTCTTGAATTGTCAGCCCTAAAAGTCAGAATTATATAATGATATTCATTGTTCAAGGGCAGGGAATTCAAAACCATGGTCGGTAACATGTAAGTTTTATTTAAGCTTGATTTTCTGAACAGCTTTCGAGTGATTCAAACAACTATCACCTAACAAAGGGCGTGGTCCTTCACTTCTTTCGATGAGTATATTTGTAGGATGATTTATAAGGCTCCGAACATTAACCATAAATAATTTTCTTCAACACTAAAATATCATACATTCTCTTACATTCGGAACTCGTACTACACAAAGAGGTCAAAACAAAATGAATATAATCAGAAGAATTGTTTGACGAGAATGATTATATCTAAGACTCTTTAGTTAACTAAGAATCCGGCAAATGAAACACCCTTATGCTTCATACGACATACCTTCAGCGCGAGGTATTCATACAAACTCTTACTTTTTTACTTAATCTAGTTTTAAGTAGATCTGGAAATTTTGTGTATGTAACTGTTACTTTTATAGCCGAAGAAGATGTGAAATACATTTCCGTAGACATTTGAGATAGAAAGTCAACCAAGGCAATACTAACATGAGGTGCATGCATGAGATTAAATTGATGCTTAAGTTATAGGGGGAATATCATCAAACGCTCTGTACAGACCCTCTTAAAAGCTGCGTAGTTAGCAATAACTCCAAATATATTATGTAATGTATGCAATGTGTTTGATTTATCCTAACAAGCACTGAAGATAATTGAAACCAGATATCTCTCGCAAGCTTCACTTTATATAAATGATATTATCTCTTATCAAAATGAATAGAAATATCATTTCAAACAACACTGCGGAGAAATGTCCTTGTTTCAATTGCTGCCCTTTAGTATGACTCAATTGTCTAGATATCATAACAGTTTTGATCAGATCAGCTCGACGCTATTCAAAACTGTAAGGGAAAGAGTATACCTTTTACACGTTTACGATTGTGACTCGCACAGTCACGTTTTCCTGCGCGCAATACGACCCCCAAAATACTGTTCGAAAGAATATAGCACGGAAAATCTATCTACATGCACAGAAAAGAAACGTAAACTATAGAAATCTAACAAAGATCCCGCATGTGATTTAATGTCCACTTCACTAGATAATGTTTGGCCCCTATTGGATACCTTAGGAAAGTTGTAGCACTAAAAGTGCACTGAATTGTTATATAAAACTTATATTATCTATTTAACGGATATTTATCGCCTCCTTTTCGGAGAAAACAGGTGTCTACTCTAGGATTAAATTATTACGCATTAAAACTGTAGAAAGTGCACGTAATATCTCACGGGTACAATTAATCGATACAAGAGAAGAGGTTTATAAGTTAGAACCGTAGATGATAATAGTTTGTCTATGAAGGCATAACATTTTACCATGTTAGCCAACATTTCTAAGGCAACTGACACTGTTTGAGTACAGAGAAATTTTACCACTTAAATATATGTCATGGTCCTTATTTTATGATAAAACTGTTAACTCTGTATGTTATCGATATCATGAATGAAATGATAAAACTCGAAGCGGTTTTAGGTCACCTGAAGCCTTATTCTATTGCCAAATGTCCGTCGTATTTGACTTTTGAGACGTTAACTACATAGAGCTGGAGACTCGTGTTGCTATGGCAACTGGAACGAAACATGCAATAAAATCTAGCCCACAACCGAACGACCCAGATAGCTTACATAACGGTATGGGGTATGAAGCAACATGAAACCACTTAAATGCACAAATCTAAAATTGAAACAGTTTGACAACAGTACATGGTTATTCAATAGAAATAGATTCCAGTGTCGGGCCTTGAATAAAAAACTTTCTATACATTCTCCATTGAAACGACGTTTGATTTCATTATAAATTCACTATTAAATGGAACTGTCCGCATCCCATAATCCGTCCGAGCAATAGAAGAAGAAAAGTGTGTCCGGTAAGAATCCAATCAGGTGTCCAGTTAGAATCCAATTAGGTGTCCAGTTAGAATCCAACTAGCACTTACATATCAAAGCAAATTCTGTAAAAAAATTCAGCGACCCATATCATCACATTACTCTTGTATTTTGACGGAGCAAACTGTAGAGAATATACGGCATCAGTGTCTACTGTTTAAACAACAGGTAATAAGAGTGTGTTCACTCAGAATCAAACAACTAGACACAAATTAAATGGCAACATGGATGACTCTAGAAAGACTGCATCCAGATAAGAACCAGCGTTTAGAGTTTTTATCACTATGATCGTACATGGCAAAGGAATTGCAAAATAAAACGTACAAGTTCGAATCCTGCTTTCTGATTCGTTATAAAGATACGACAGGAATCGAAAGGCATCCGGCTGACACTCTTTGTGTTAAGGCTAGCGAATTTATCCTTTAGAAATTGGACTACTTAATAGCGCGCAATGGTTGAAATATGCCCGAGTTCTTGTAAGCTACCACTTGTATGAGGTTTTCTTAAATATTTGTTTTACTATTCTTTTAGTATAAGCATTACTTGTGCGTAATGTAAAATAAAACACAATCGTAGATTATAAGAACGTTTTCACACGCAATGCACGTAAGCATTTCTTCGGTGAATATACAAGGTGTATTTATAAGACATATAAAAGAAACTTCAATAAACATTATGCCTATCTCATACAGTGCTAAACAAATTGTTATGTGAGGTTGCCCAATTTCACTGACATCTTTATAGTTGTAAGTAAGCTCTTTCATTCCAAGATTCATTAATCAAAGTCAGGTCTTTAATCTTCCTTGTCTAATATCACAGTTGCAAGAATTTTAAATTCTCCACCCATATACCTTTGAATCTGTGCTACATTAATAATTGCAAATTGTCGGAAAGCATTTACCCAAATTAGTCTATTAAACGGTAATTTTTCACATACGGTACATTATAAACCGTAGAACAAGTTGCCAATTTAGTATGACAGATGTGTAGTCAGAACATCTTTTATACAATATCTCATCATTTACACGTAGGTGCTCGTTTTTAGCAACTTGCTGTGCAAATCTATAAACCCCATGCTTTTGAGATTTTTTCAGAATTAGCAGCAGCAGCATCAGCAGGAGTAGCTAAACCGACAGAAACAAACGCAGTTATGTCAAAATTGAGAACCAAATATGATGTACATTTGTACGTGTATAGTTATAATCATGAAAAACATGCAATTGAAGACGAGACAGATTTGTGTTCCCTAATAAAGGTAAAGCATACGGTCACACTATACCATATTTGTCCGTCAATCCGCCTTGTCTCCGGGATAAACATCACAGGGACAGACGGGAGCTTCTTGAATACATTACCCATAACTTTAGAGTGTAGGAATCGTGATATTTCTGTGTACCGTAATTATTAGAAAGAAACACAGATAATTAGAGAGATCCCTATGGAACATATAACTCTATCCTGGCTTACTTTCTAATAATCGCGAGTAGCAAAACCTAAACAGATATTGAGACAAAGTTATTGAAGCTGTTTGTAAATACCAAGAGCATTGAGAGAACTTACATTATACAACAATTATAGTTTGAAGCACATTCGTAAACATTTAGTGTACGAATCATAACTATAAAAAGTGATATATAGAATTCATCGAAACACTCGAAAGGTATTTCTAGTTCGGAAGAAAACATCGGATCGATAAATAGAACGCATCATTTACCTATGAACTGATATCTAAATTTCGAATTACCGAAACCTTTAGTGTTATAATGATTGCACCGAATATAGAGGCTAGACCTGGGTATTATGACAAAGACGATAAACATCACGAGCTATATAGAGGATACTTTTGCATCAAATAGACAAGAAGAAAGATATGTACAATTTTCTTGCCATTAAATCAGAACGGGTTTTGAATTAATGTCAATATTATGACTTTATTTATGAGCTTTACTTACATGTAGCTTACAGGAGGGTCAATGGCCCTATATCGCTCACCTTAATCAATAAATAACACCTGTAACATATGAGTATATCTACATGACTTTTGTTATGTATAAAGATCTAACTGTGGTATAAAACATATCCTAAAGTAAAATCAAATTAGGACAACGAATTTTCAGCAGGAATTACATAGCGAAAACGGTACCAGTAGGCCCCAACTAAAGGAATCACCTTCATGTCAGCAATTTTATAAGAGGGTCATGAGATGATTTTCTAATTCGAATAAAATTAAATTCTGACCAGTAGTTTTAGAGAAGAATTTTATTGCTTCTGCACAGAATATATATACTATAGTACACAGTCCCACCTACTGGGCACCTGCTTGTTAAGGGGTCAACTTCATTTTAGCAACTTTGAGACATCAAGTAATTATATTTGTTAAATTCTTAAGTTTCTATATAAACAAAAAACAGGCCAACCCAACTGGGATTTCAATATTCTATGAATCAACTTCATTTTAGCAATCATCATGTAATCATTTCTGCCAAATTAAATTAGATCTTGGTCGGTAGTTTCAAAGAAGATTCAAAGTTTTTCCTTTTAATTGCCGTAGCCACTAGAGTTCTGCATGGAACATAATTCTTTGAGCAATTTTCGAAGATGTTTAATCAAACAAGGAACATCCGTGCCAGGTTTCATTAACATTGATCAAGCGATTTCAGAGGAGAATTGTTGATGACGATCGACCACGACGGACAGAAAGCGGTCACAAAAGTTCATCCTGGTTCTTTTCAAATTGCGTGAATAAAAACGAAACAGGAAAATGAAAGCATAAAAACATATTTAAGCGTATGTGTTCGAGTTTTGAGCTCGTGTTGGAAAAAAACATGCTTCATATTCTCTGAGATGTATTTGATTCAATGTTTTCATTGACAATATGCAAGAGAATGAGTACAATATTCAGTGCAAACCCGAATTCGTATATTTCCGTAGGAGTCTTTTTACTGTATATTTTCTAGTTTATAGATGCTGTTTTTGTCTCACGCTTCCTAAATTTGTAATATCTAGTTGTTTACAGAAAGGCAAGTCTGTCAAATAAATATTTACTCAATGGTCTATTTATCGCAACAAAGTTATAAATTCCTTCAGAGAATGTGGCAACTATTCCAAACACATTTTCACAATAAGGACAGGTGTAAAACGATCTTTAGGTCATCATCATCATTGGACTATTTATAGTCCCGACCGACCCACAAATGTAGAAGCCACCTGCTAAACAGACTCCATTCTTCATGACAGTGAAGATGTAGCGAACCTATTAAACCTAACACATTAATGTCATGTCAGTTGCAAACTTTCTACAATGATCCCACTTGTGTCCGCGGCTATTACATTGCGTGAAAGGTTTAGGGGTTTGAAATAATTGTGTGAACTTGTACTACTGAGCGTAGTGTACACATATAATAAGTAGCATGACTATTGTCACATAGATGCTTAAGTATTATACTAATGTTTCATTTGGCACTTGTATAGTAAATATGATTTAATGTATTCAACATATCCTTATAAATTTCATCGAATACTCACGACAGCTTGCAGAATAATCTATCTTTTTATTTTTCAGTGCGTGAAGTTAAACCCTTTACATGTAGTTAAAATGAAATATCCTTTTGAATATAAATACGAATAAAGGAAGATATATTGATATTTAACTATTTATGGCAACGTTTTTTAACCGTATGCATTGTCAATCTTACTAATAACCATTTTAAACCGCCTGGGAATTGATGGATTTGAAGTAGAACCCCTTCGTAATAATATCTCGTCCTTTTATGATGCCTATTTAGATCGTAGACCACTAATTATAGCCTCAGATACGAATCTTCACGAAAGAAAGTATCGAAGAGAAACCATTTGCATACACAAAACAGATATAACATTATCGAATACAATACAGAAATACATTTTATGATTTAAGTATTTGTTTCAGGAGAAAGTCCTTTTTGTACTGCACAGACAAAACAGGCGTCTAGTTTCGCATCAAAGAGACATAATGGATAGAGAAATCCTCTAACTCTTATAGTTACTACAGATAAACACTATTTATTTTATGCTTAATACTGTGTGTTATCATTTTTTAACAGTCAGGTTGTGATAATATAGATCTCATATTAGACAAAGTGATTGATATATGTCTTCCAGAACTACTTGTTTTCAATGGAACATGTACAAAATGTAACTATCTTGTGTATGTATATATATTTATTGAATGTCTTTGACATGGTAATTTTGTGTTTGTAAATGACCAAAGGCAACGAGTTTGCTGATTATGAAAATAAATATGAAATTGAAATTGAAATTAATAACTTAGCATGAAATAAAAGAAAATTTGTTTGACTGGATATGTATAACTCAAAGTTATACAATATTTACATTTTCATTATGCCCTTGCGCTCGTCTAAATATTTAAATTGTATCACTTTTCGTTGAGATATAACCATATCCACTCAAACAAACAAGCTATCCTTTTTAGGGCATATATTGTGTTTTTATCGTCAATAGATAAATAAATGACCATAAACTGTATTTACAAATATAAGAGCTGAACATAAAACAAACCTTCACATTAGAATTGAAAGACAGTTTCGTGAAATTCAGTACATTCTTTTCCCAAACAGTTATGACGAAGGTTTGTCAAACTGCACTTGATAAAACACTGTATTCAGACTCGTTTAGTTGATAGGCAATTATTATTCTAGCGTAATAATAAGACCAAGTCTGTTCGTTTGTGTATCCATATCTTCTGATTATATGTTTGCAAGGGAAACAGGATAAAGAAGAGCAGTTTGACCCAATTCCATCTGACATTGATACAGTTTATTGGAAACTGAAAGTCCCATGATCACTTTTAATTTTCTGATATAGTAACATAAATTCATTGATATAATAAAGTTTGAACTACCGCTGTGACAGTAACTTGTAAAATTGCTTGTAACTCAGGAACTATTGTAAATCTTAAATTGCACAGGTATTTGTCTTTTTAATATGTTGTATATGTAGAATTTAATATATGTCAGGTATTATGTATTTTAGAATAAGTTCATGTTGCATGCACAATCAATTGATTGACATGATATGTTATATTTCCAGGCATGTATTCAACTTAACAGGCTCCTTTTATGAATATAAAAAGCTGTTTCAAACATGTGTTACCAAACAAAATGTAATATAAATGTTTCTGTTATGTTTATAACACGTGTGGTATATTCGTATAATTGCTGTTCATTGCAGTTTTCGATTTTGTAAAACGTCAGTCGTTTGTTGCATAAACGGCCAGCGTCTGCGTTTACACTGCGAGTCAGTGTCTAATATGTTTTCCTCTTTGTGAATACTCCTGTAGTAATTCAGCAATGGACTGAGTATGAAAGTGATATGAATAGTTTTGAAATCGACAATTATGTATTTCTCTTCAAAAGCTTACCCATTGTAAACGTTGATAAAAAAAATGTTCTTAAGTAGTCTGGGTAGGCTTCACAAATTTTCCTGAAATATGAAAGAAGAAACACACGTACACACATGATGATAAAGATATTTGGCTAACCACTCTTAAAAAGCAAGCCACAAGTGTCCAATTGACTGGTCACTATCGATTCATTATGGGTATTTGTCTTAGATATTAGAAGACTGAAGCAAATAGACATGTTATATATCAATGCTGAAGACATTCTAGAAGCACAGTGATAAAAGGGCAATCGCATGACATTAAGTTTCTCATAATAGCATTGTAAGTCATTACTGAAGTCTATGTTATTCGCCCATGGCAGTTAGATTCGCATTTCAACTACAGTGACAGTGTTCCCGAAATGTCATTTCTAATATACGAGCATAATATAGACGTGGGTTAAATCCATGTTGTCTCAAACAGCTGAATATGTACATATCTGCCGGGCTTTTTTTTTATATCATCACATACATGTGTATTCGAGTTTCGTGACAAACATGAACGAAAGTGAATGCGTCCTCGTAAATTGATTGGCTAATGTCCATATCAAGCTCTTGGTCATGTTATTTCTGCAAATGAAATTCATTGCCGGCTCATTTCTAGAGTTTATGCTGTACTACGGCAACGAATCGTTTGACTAAATGTTGCGAAAGTATTCTTTGAATATTAAGGTAGCGCCTTACATTGTGCAAAAGCTAGAATTTCATTCACGGAAATCTTTAACCATTTTCATCGTTTTTATTCTGCTAAGAAAGTATGAATCTGTTTTCGGTCAATACAATGTAACTGTTACGTCCTTATCTAAACAGTTTTAACCCGTGTATACATTCTTTTAGTAAAATATATCATAGCGCATCAGTGCACGCCTGTATATATCGCTATAATTGCTCTTTCGTCTATGTGGCAGAAATATTGGATCTCATTGAAGGAGGTTTCCAAACTGTTGAAACTGTATCTTTATCTTGGAGATTTGTAGCAATTTTAATATTTTTTTCAGGAAATAAGGCATAATTTACTTGTGGGCGGAAAACATTCAGATATCAATCTGTGAATAAGATATAATAACCTTAAAATCTTATTCAGTGTTTAGGTTTTGCAGGCCTTAATTTCGTAGGTTATAAATAAATAACTTTTATCAACTGTCTACTGAACAGACTGCCAATTACTGTTTGTTTTGGAGCCAGAAGTCACTGAGTGGGATTAGCATTTGAATAGCACCATCCTTCTCCTGTATATCAATGTAGCAAGGTGTTTGCATTTTGTATTTTACCAAGACTCACCTCTACCGCCTGTTATCGACTATTGTTGGTAAAAAAAGTCCTCTAGTCCAGCGCATTGTCTGCGTATCTTTATTTATTAGACATAGTCATGCAAACGTAGATAATTTACTTTTTCATACCTGCGATCATTGTTCATTATAGTTAAACAGTGTCAGAGATTAACTGATGAAGAAAATGTTTAAATCCCACTTTATTGTCTGCAAAGTGCATCTTTATACAAAACTTGTTCATCACTGACATTAACATTTTAGAACGTTTCATATAATCAGTTTCTATAATAGCTCACATGGATAAGTTTATTGTATTTTTTAACCAGTACAATAGGTCTTTTGGGATCTCGTTTCTTGAAATAGATAGATAGAAACTTTATTCATGAGTGATTTTTCTATACAATCGGTGATATAAATCTATTCATATGTTTTTTTAAGGGAGAACAAATCAAGTTTGTAGAAAAAGTATCTTAGAAGTAAAGTTATCTTTATTCAAACAATTGAAGTGTAAGTAGTAATAAAAAATCCCGCTTTTAACCTCATAGATAAAAACATTGCGCCTAACATTTGTACTGATCTCGTACTGAAGACTTTTTTCAGTTCAATTTACATTTGTTTGCAGTACATGTATTTCATAATTGCTTAATATGTTTTTTTTATCAGTTTTGATAAACATTATAGTTTACTTTATCTATAGTATTAGATTTTCAGCTTTGTAAACTTACTACACAAATGCTACGCGTTGTGAATTGTAGAGTGAATTGAATTTTAGTTGAAGTACATGAGTAATTGTACATTTATTATTTTCTGTTTTATAATATGGAAATTGAATTAAGAGTTAATGTGTTTTCTTAGCTTACTCATATCAGAATACCTCAGTCTTTTACGTCACAGAGGTTTCATATGTTTTTTTTCTAAAAAGTTAGTTTTCTACGCCTTTCTTAATCAAACGAATTCCATAATCATAGCCTCACTTAATTTTTGTACTTTGCTTTCATAAAGTAAGTTTTTGATATCACAAACATCATATTTTCATGAGCACTGCAATTATGTACCAAAGCCAAAGCAGCAATTAGATTACTTTTATAGACTCAGTTTATGTGTAAATAGCTTACGTTTGTGCCTTTTTGATTAAACGAAGTGTTTTAGAGGGTATTAAAGTCTGGCTGGAAAAGAAACACAACTACTGCATGATGAGGAAACTCACACATTCTGTTGTAGTTTTTACAAGCCAAATGTGCTAGTTCATACGCGAAATGCAAAACCAAACAAAATTAGCTGTAAATGTCATGTCTATGTGAAGTTTTTGGTTGCATTTGTCTGCAAATTCTTTGTAGCTTAAACTGCTTATTTGTTACTGCTAGTTTGATTTAAAATTCTAATGGGTACTTTTTTTTACCTTGATAAACTTTTCATAACCTAAATCTGTTAAATGAAGAATTATAAGACACTCACAGTTGAATGAAAAAAGTATAAAGCTTTTTGTTGCCCAACCCCACTTAAGAAATACTGGCATTGCTTAAAAGTGCTGTATAAAGCTAAAGTAGGTATGTTTCCAAGTTTTTATGTATATCTGTTTTTGTTCTAAGTTACAGTAAATATTGCAGGCAATGTAGAATTTCGAAACATGTATTAATGTCTGCGAGTTTAACACGGGTAGCACAAACATGCAATAATGCCAAAAATGTAGGAGATTCAATTTACTTAATTTTGTCTTAATTTTGTTCCGAGAACACAATGTTAAATTACAATAGTGTAGCAAAAGATTCGGAGTAGGGGCATCAGTACTGATTATTGAACTTTTAAAAGTAATACTAAAGTATATGAACTGCAATATAAGACAAAATGAACATTCTTGACTGTCTTCTTTTTGAGATACATTGTATTAAAATTTTAGAAACGACCAAGGTCAACTTTTGTATGTTAAAGTTATAGTTTTACTATAACTTTAACATACTAAAGTTGACCTTGGTCGCATGATGAAATTAAAGTATTTTAAGGTACAGTTCTCATATCTTGCAAAATGACATAAATGTTCATTTATTTCACTTTGATAACTAAAAAAGAAAAACTAACTTGACCTTTTGATCTGAATATTACGCCACGGTACAAAATGTGCACAACTATAAAATCCAAAGTAATCCGTATTGTCATAAAACAGGAACTTCTCATAACACTCCACTACCTTCACAGATACTTACGTTTTTACTTGCATGAAACTTGTTGTTTATAACAATTCCATTTAAGCATGTTGGAATATGATTTAAGTTAAGTTTGTTACAGAGGTCGAGAAACAGCATCCGCCAACCCGGAAAATATAAGGGCGGCTCTGCTAGAGGAATGTACAATATCAATAGAATTCGTATAATTAGAAAATTAACGTACTGTGTTATCAATGACGAAACGGAGCAAGGCCGCCTGCATTGAACAACATTCATGTTACACGTCATTTTAAGTGTCATTGTAGTGTAATTGGGAAAGACAATGATTTCGACTTCACATTTTTATAACAATTTCCATAAAGTCTCTTTCACAAATTGAAAAATATCATGTACTTGTCAAAGCTGTCAAAAGCTTATTCGAAAAAAGGTCTTACTTGTTGATACACGTGTCACAACGACATAAAGTAAGTAGGCGATATACCCGGATATTTTTTACTTTGCCGAGACACTTTCGGATGAAATCCAGGAACAGACTGTAGAAATACAAGTAATAGCCAGTCTGGCTTGTCTGTAACATTTAAATTTGTTAATTTCTGTTCTTTGTCATTCAGTTAGTAAGTGAGAAAGTTCAGAGTGTCAGTCAGTTAGTTTATGAGCTTGGGGTTGAAATTAATTTTTGGAAGGGTTCGATTCGAGCTAAGAAAGAACTTAGAAAGAAGAAAAATGTTAAGAGCTGCTTACTGAAATTATACTTATGAATTATGTCGAAAGTAATGATGTTCTTTATGAACAGTATATGATAGACTATGATAAATAAATACTGATCACAAAGCAACATAAAGTTGTGTATTAAAAGTTGTAGTACGTTAAATTATGAGCAAAACCTTCGAATTAACGATTTCAGTTAATAACGAATATTATAGAAATAAACGTTTTATTTAACTCAATCCATATATATTTTACTCTGGTCTATCTAAAATACTGAAATTGATTAAGCATATGCTATTTTACATTTTAGTGAATGTATGGGTTTTGCTCATGGTGGAATCATGCTCATGGTGGAATCATTAAGCAAGACTTATACTAACTGAAGAAGGTAATAAATACATCTGTTGCTGTCTTTTGGTGAATAAAGATACACTTTACAGTTATGATAATGTCCTTATGTCATGAACATAAATATGATTATTGCATTGCAACACAACTACTTGCTTTTTTGGGAGGTCTTTGCACTTATCATTAGATAATTTGTCGACCATGGTTGTCTGTAACCAAATGCCGTATTATAAGATTAAAGGAGTATTTACGTAACAACCTTTGTATATTGTTGCTAAATGTCTAACTAAGTAGAACGCAGTGTAACGTTTGTAAGCGTTTTGTACGATTTAGTAGCACATGTGATAATTATATAAAGATCACAGGAGTTACACGGATTGTGTAACTTTTGTGCTTTGTAACTATTGCGTAATTGGTATTGCAGACATTTGCGAGTGGTATTTTGTAAGGTCGACACAAGCTTAGGTCTTGGTGTGACACTAATGTTATTGCAAGGCTAACAACTTGTTATAAGTTTCATGATTATTATTAGACTGGCAACACTCAGTTTGAAAGTCCGTGTTTGGCATTTAGAGCAGGACTGTTCATCTCTCGTTACTTGTGGAAATCTGTCATCGTAAAACGAACTGACCGAACACTTGCGTCCAAGGATACACAATGGATATCATATGGATGAAACAATCATAAATGCTAAATTTTTAAACAAATATAAATACCTACAATGATCCGGATACTCACCGTTATAATGCGCAGTTTAATTTACCATCAGCCTTTATGTGACAGCTACACTGATATCGCAGGAAAAATTCCATCCTAGTCACACGACTAGGTCGGGGATAATCGCAGATCGTATGCTACTTGAGCATTATGAAAATTATTCTGATAACTGATACTAATAATTCTTCAGTTACAAAGAGTTGAAACAATAAAAATGAATATTTAACAACCTCTTTTATTAAAGTATTATTGCTGTATCTGAGCATCAGATATTTAGATGAAAAACAATCAGAAACATCAATTAGGAGCCAACTAATGAAATATTATGAAAGAGCTTAGAACATTCTAATGAATTAATGTTTAATGATATGTTAAGGTTGTTAGTTTTCGTTCTACATACATTCCTTAATTACTTTTTTACATCACGAGGTTAGAAGCCATAGAGTCAGGATGAGCTATTGTGACCGATAGAAGTCCGTCGTCCGTCACCGTTGTTGTCAACAATTATTTCAAACGACAAATCCTCTAGATAGTCAAGGGGATGTTTGTGCATGCACTGAAACGTTATGTTAATTATAAAAAAAACGTTATAGATTTAAGTGTTCGTCTAGAAATCGTTTGGTCCCTGTGGATAACTAAAACAGGTTGTAGCTCTTAAGTGCATTGAGATAGAACAAAAAACTTATATTATCTGTTAAACGGAAAATTATTATCTCTCTCAGAGAAAGCAGGTGTCTGGTTTCACATCAAACTACACATCACTGCCACAAAGGTGCATTCACTTTTTTGCAAATATATAACACGAGCAACACATAAAAATAAAAGATGATATGTTTTTTACCGTGGATGGTAGTTGTTTGTCGTAAATATTTATCGTGTAAGCTGTACAGTACATCGTCACTGCACCTATGTTTATCTTAAAATGAACACGACGTACTCTTACCATTCTAAAATTAGTCAGATATCGTGTTTTAAACTGAAATAAAGTGTATGCAATTCAAAATAAGCATTGCAGCTACAAGAGCATATCAAGCAAATTAAGTAATAGCAAGTTTGTTAATTTTGCAAACGGAACGAAACACGTACAGAAGCCTTGTCCTAAAACGCACGCCCCAAAGAGCTGTTACATTTAATGCGTAGCATTGGCAAGATGGTCTACTGGATTCCCACCAGTTGTCGGGCGCTACCAGATCTTCGGGCGATTTTATGTTTCGTACCGTACATGCTTTATACCGTACTCAAGGTCCTAGATTACGAAACCATGTCACTTGGACGATTGTTCTTTCGGTTAAAGTACCTAAAAAGTACCTCATGCTTCTCATATTTTTAAAACATCCCGCTTAAATCACCTCTATTGTGTTACTATTTATAATCTAAGCTGTCAACAGTTAGGGGTTTTCCGATTTTATTGCGCATGCGCTATAAAAGCAGGGGTTCAGTTTGTAAAGGTTCACTGAATATCGATATTGCAGACTATAGGTCAGATATATAATTATTTGAATAAAAATGTGTAAAAGTAAGTATATTCAAGAAATGCGATTTAAACGTAAAAAGACCGTGTAACGGATGAGGCGTAATATAAAATCGATATGAGATAAGTAGTTTTAAATACA
>JAUMHA010015565.1:0-12199 GCA_032359765.1 Saxidomus gigantea
TCAATAGAAAAACAGTTATAATTATTATTCCCTGAGGAATATTGAAAGTATTTATTGAAGTTTTTAGTCTGTTTACATTTTCGTTCCGTCCAAAATTGCTAAGTTTATTCTATACTTTTAGTATTTCATAGAACTTCATACAAAATAAAGTTCCACTGTCAACATACATGTAAGATGAATCTGCCAAATTTGATTGATAATTAACGGCTCTCTGTGGAATACAGTGTATCAATACGCATCCTTAGGACTAGAAATTGTCCGTTATTCTAGAAATAAGGAATACTATATCAGAGGAGGGAAAATACAATGTATAAAAATCTTGATTTTGTCGACGAACAGTAAAAGTTGAATGATTCATGCGACCACTGGTCAAAAATCAATGAGACAGCCATCGAGTTGCTATCTAGTGCTTAAATCTATATTTATTACATTCTATCACATTTTTATATGGAATTTAATATCAAACATAAGTTTTATATCATCTTATATTATGTATAAATAAAACTCGGTTTGGCACATGACATACATTCTAAACTTGAAGCGGTACATGGTCTTTACACTATAAAAAAATAAAGATGAAACTACGAGGTAAATACAAGACAGTAACATTATCACGCCTGATATAATAAGACAGACCTTATTCATTCCATTCTAAACGTACCATACTGTGTAAAATTGACTTGTTTATCTTTAACACCATGTAGATCTACTGCTCCAATTCTAATATGCAATCACGCAAGCTTATTATAAACTGAAAACAATCATGACATAAACACGTCAGCAGTTTGCCGTTTTCATAAATATGTCCCGGTTATCCAATCATAAGCTTTCATTGACTGAGGGACATTGGTTCAAACCCTGCTACCGACCATGTCTTTATATGTGAGAACGTTGTCAGTTTCTTAAATAAGATGGAAGTCTAGTACTGATCCATCCTTTCCGTGTGTAATAATTATTGAAAAACAGTTGAAACGGGCATTGAACCCTACAAACAAACACAAACAAAACATTTTTATTATATCCATTTTTATTTTAGAACAGCTTCATTATGGCGATTTAAGAGGTCAGTTAGCTACTTTACTAAATTTACTTTTCTGTTACCTTTCAATGGTTGTTCAAAGTTATGAACAGATGTGAAACATGATAGGTCGAACCTCAGGAAGTACACACGTCCATAAATGCAGTATAACCTTGAGACATAAGTTTAAGTTACTTTATCGTGATTGATTTTTAAAAATTTAAACACGTTTATGGACAAATATAGACACCAACAGTTGTTGACTCCGCTACGCTCCATACATCTAGAGCGTAGTGGTGTCAAGAACCGTGGGTGTACGACGATGATATATGCCTTGAAAAAATAAGTGTTGTCTAACTTCGAAAACGAAGAAACACAGACACACGTTACAAAGAATTTACAATTTATATGATTCGCTTGCGTTCGACAATAAAACTATGTATTATATACTAAAAAGACTAAACCCAAGGTACATGTATATCTGTTCATACCTATTACGTAAACTCGAGTACTCCAAAACGAAAAAGGTCATAATTGATAAGACTAACATGTTAGTACTTTTTATAGTTTTATTATCATATGATATCTTGTTTACAATATTATCAAACTGAGCTTAATATTATAAACTGAATAAAATCATAACATGACCACGTCAGCATTTTGACGTTTTCATACATATGTTACAGTTACCCAGATTTGAATAAATGCTAAATATGCACGTAATGTGTCATGCGGTTCATATCATGCGACCGATATTTGCAACTTGGCAATCATTCAAAATCATACGGTTTGTTTATCATGTGACCGATTTTAATGTTTTCCATATTATATTTTCATTGTTTGTGGTAGTCAATGTATCAAAATAAACATTAACCTACTTATTGTTGAAATTTTGTTTTTGTTAATTAGCAGTATACCCCTATTTACTGACCCAGTATAGAAATTTTGATTTACCAAAGTAAAAGTGCAGCTAATACTACACTGCGATTAGACAAAAGTTAATGTCAGGCATTTAGTATAGGTTAGTTTTCATTTTGATGAATTTACGAAAATAAATTGGAGTGGACCAATTTATTGTAGTAAATGTATCAAAATGAACGTTAACCCACTTAAAGTAAAGTAAATGTCAGTATCCCAAATAAAACTGAAAGTCGCACGCCTATAATCAAGAGCTGACACTACGAAAATGGAATTAATCATTCTTGACGAAACAACTGTGATGATTTTAGGTCAAACATTTACTTTCGTGTTATGAATTGTTACTTCACTGCACTAAATATCTAATGAACATTATTTTGTTTTGTTCTATCATTTTCTGTAGCTTATCCTGTTTTAAATCTTGTATCAGTGACAGTGATTCGCGCTACATAACATCTGTATAATCGTACACAAAATGACTCTACATTCGTTCCTAAAGCTTTGTTGTTGCTTTTAAGAGTGAATAATTTTTTTTTTTATGCAGTTAAAGACATAATTGATTCAGTAAAAAAATCCCGATTTCGAACTCCAGACTTTTATTTGATACTACCTTTGTGAAACACAACATTACTTTGCTTAAAAATCGCCAGTAATACTTGTAGATAACAAAACCTACAAATTGTATTTAAAAGATTTTTCCTATTTTGGTACTTTTCAATTGCATTGATATTCAGAAATAAAACAAAGTGACTGATAATGAGTAATTCATAAATTAATATTTTGTGATCAATTATATGAAATATATGAGTGCTTGTTGGAAATGCTGGGCTTGTGTTGCTAACAATGACTTAGTGAAAGAAGCAGATGTTATTAGAGAAAAGTTTGTGATATAATACATCAGCACATTTCTAAATTTCAATATGGAAATATTGTTTAGTAATATCTTTGAAGTTGTATGAAATTTGAAGTTTTTTTCTGCATGCGATTTCAAACCACGGCATCTCATATTTACGTATCTCCTATCAACTAAATACTGGTATTTAGCTTCATCAAGTCTCTAAACATTTGTTTAATAGATAAATGAGAATTCTGTGTTTAATTATGCACAAACGGTCTGTTATCATAGTTTACGTTGTTAACAATTAAATCTTTTTTTCCTGTCAAGTTTGAAGATATTGTGAAATCACACATGAACAAAAAATGCAGGATTCAGGAAAATAAAATGACCTGTCCTTGTACCGGTAACTTAGTAGAACACACATTTTGTTCATTTGTTACAACACAATTAACTAAATGTCGTAGGTTCACTTTCTGTTCAGTGATGGGGCATGTGTTTACCAGACCTGCAAAGGGAAATAAATAATTTCTGGTGGAGAAAAGAAAAAGTCAGGCGTAAGCCATATCGACTGTATTCCAAGTGCGCATGTGCCGGGTGAAAACCCGGGAATGTCAAATTCGTGAAGGAGGCCCGTCATGCAAAATTAGTCGTTAGGTAATGAAATGAGATGAATGTTTATGTGGAGGAAGAAAAATGAATGAGTGGGAAATTTATAGGATATATGGTCTGGTAAAGGGTGTATGGCCTGTAATATTACATATACTGACAAATACAACAGATATATATATACAAGAGACAGAACATATACATGTACTTAGGAATGATGACAAATAACATATAAACAAAATTAATGTGGTGTTCAACCTCGTGACATAAACGTACGCTTGTCCGCAATCTGTTACAAGGTTTCAAAGCTGTGTCACACGATAGCTTTAACAAATAATCGTATCTATTTAAATCATGGTCGTTAATAGTGCGTCTCGATACTTTTACAGTGACGGACAATCGGGTTATGAGGAAGCGCACATAATAAAACTTGGCAATCATTCAGACTATGCAGTATGTATAATATCCGACCGATTTTATTATGAATCACAGCACGATTAGCAATATTCAAATTTTGAAGTACATTTTTGTATACACTTGGTTTTATTCAGATACATGTATCTCCGGATTGATGGCGTTCCTACATTATTATGCGAATGTGTGGTTAACACTTATTATGAAATAAGGTAATAAAGTGTTGAAAAAAATATATAACTGTCGTCATATTCATTGTTTTCAAAAATCTGTAAGTAGATATCGACTGCTACTTTACAAGGTGAAACGCCCAGTTACAACCTTAGTCTTAAGATATCATCAAAAGATAATGTTATCCAATTCTAGCACAGATGGTTAATAGTTCCTTTCGTAAAGTACATTCAATACGTTATTTAACCGTGTAAATTCATAATATATGAAACCAATTACAGTAACTATAGATCCTTTGTTTCTTAAATATTCAAATTAATACACGGAGATATAGTCATAATTCAAATGATAGTTAACGCTTATTGCAAAACGCAGCCACATTAGGCAGGACAATGTCGTAATGTAACGTGTTATCAGTGATCTTGACAGGTGTATATCTGTGTTAATACATTGTAACTGCCAAATCACTCCTGATTAGACAGGGCATCAGTTAAGTATGACATTTGACAACAGGCATTATGTTTCAATTTTTTTAAATATCTGTGAATGAATATAATAAAATATTGGATATCCATCACATATTAAAACATAAGCTTATTTATAATAAATACAAGCATAATTATATAATTACGCGGATAATTAAATTTACTGTTATCAGCTAAAATGATGAGAAATAACTGGAAACTGTACCTGTTTACATGGATTTTGTTGATGGAGCCTGACGTATCATTACAAGGTTTGTGTCAGAATTGAATTTTATATAAACGCATTAAATTTTTGACATTTTTTTGTTACTTAGATTATTGTAATTGTACATGTATTTAGTATGTCTCTGTATAAGTGTCAACTAAAAGTTGTACATTAGCATTATCAGTTAAAAATAACTTTGTTAAAATGACTTCCTGGCCACAACAGAAAAGCTTGGCCGACGCTTTGTCGTCACTTTCATCACCATCGTATAAAAACTGCCCATGTAATGTTTATGCATACTTTGAAAGAAAGGGTTTTGACAAGAACGGTTCTAGGAAAAAGAAGTTTAGTGGTATTAAACTTTTAAGGCATCTCTTTAATTTCAGGTTGCATTCTAGCGATGCTACATCCAGAAGATTTATACACACGCTGTTTATAAATCAGGTGTCCATTGTCTAATGGGTTGCCATCATATTTATGCATACTGAGCGAAATAAATTAATTTTATCTGAAGTCCATTTGATTTTTATGCAGTATTGCAATAAGGCAATAGGAAAGAAGAACTATGACATATAGCAGTCACTTAAATAGCTCCTCATCAGTACGTTATGAGTGACTTAAATGTTTCTCCGTGACACCATCAGTTGGTTCTAAGTACCTACATGCATGAACCTGCGCCGTGCTATTTATATTGTCAATCACTAGTGCATTATATCCTCCCTCGCAATTTAACCTTTAAGCGTGATATTAAATATGTAGGTAAAATATTTGGCTCACGTACATATTAGCTATGTGTTTAAAGAGAAAAACCAAAAATTTGTATTTTTCAAAGACATGCTGAAAACATTACACAATAGGGTCTTGTGATCCAATTTAAATAAATGCTTGCACATACTGACAATTTATTTATTGAAATATGATAGAATTTTCATACACCGGATGAGAAATGTCTGCACACGGGTCGTGTGTTTTAAATTTTTGACAAATCTCCAAAAATATATTATTTCTTCGAAAAATAAATTGTTTTATTGTTCTGAGGTTATTTATGTATCAACTGGACGAGGACTGTCACTTGAGCATTATCCAAAAGTAAGCCACATTAAATGTACATGAGATTGTTCTTCCTTTGATTTTCACAGAATGTTCATCACAGCCAGTCAGTACATCTTTAACAATAGACGGGACCATTAACGTTAATGCAGAAAAATGGCACCAGATGACCATCCTCATACAAGACATAACAGAGAACATTCCGGAGGGCAGTGACATAAGTCTTACATTTGTAAACGAAGAGAGATACGAGATGGCAACATTCGTGGTTGGAAAACAAAAACTTAACGTTACAGACGTTCTTGATCCGGCAGATTGGAAACCAAATGGACAAAGTATATCAGCAGTACCTCTTGCACAAGAGGCCAGTACACGCTTTACCTCAAGTGACTTCAAGAAGAAAGCTGAACTTTTTGTTCTACTTGTCAGTGATACAACAATACTTCAAGCTTTTCCACCAGCTTTGTTAAAGAAGAAAATATTCGTCATCGTTTTTGGATCGAGTATTCCAAAAGACTTTAAAAGTCTACCGAGCAGTGACAATCACATTCATGTGATTAAAGCCGCCGATGACCTCAGAAAACATGTCGACCTGGTCTCTAACCAACTCTGCAAAGGTATGTTTGCTATCATTTTTCTTTCCAGTATTTCACCAGTTTCAAATACACAACTGTCATTTTGATTTTCCCGAACTAATCTTGGCAACACAATTATTATAGCAAGTTAAGATCTCTTGCAGAATCATTTCAAGATGGAAAATGAAAATTTCAAGTTTTATGAATGGGATATTATTTTCCGTAAATTAACACCAAACTAACATTTTCTGCCATAACATGAACAATGCCGTTCAATTCTAGATATTTTCATACACTGTCACCAGTTTAAGGAAGCATGTATATTGTAAGACATTTTTGTATGGTTAGGGCTTTAGCCATCATCTAAAATATATTTTAGGATGACGAAATAATTTTCCATTACCGGCAAAGTGGGACAAACGCGGTATTGTTTAGTATAGTTTGTTATTCCAAGCAGTAAGCTTTTTTTCAAAATGTAAATGCGCGTAAGACAAGATCATGATTTGAAATTGTGGTTTGTTTCCATTTCCAGTCATTAGCGTCAACGTTTATTTTGATCAACTTGTTTACATATTTAAGATTTGTTCAAAATATAAATGTTGACAGTCTTCCAAAACGTTATACTAAAGACATAAACTTCGGCCAAAAAATGCAAACATTTCCATTCGGTCAGAAATTATAGATATATTTTTTTTCTGTTTTGAAAGTAGTTTATAGATACTAAATGGCGCCCTTGAATTTTCCATTATAGATTTGACATGTTTATTTTTTTCATACACATGTAATTTCTGTATTACAGATTCATTTTTCAAATGCGATGTAAACAAGTATATGGAGAAAAGATCTAGTGTTTGCCGGTCATGTATGTCCGTGTGCTCCAATAGAACTGTCGAACAGACATTATCATGTAAACAACAATGCCCGTGTACGTGTAACTTTTGCTTGTTTTAATTATTAACTGTTTTTCTCTAAATGAACTAAATGTTACTAGTATTTGATCTCATGTTTAGGCTGTGGTGGTATCCTAAGGCAAGATACAGATAATTTTCTCTTTCTCTTCGAGTTTGATTCCATATGGAGTGGGTCCCGAGAGGGATAAATAAGTCGTACAAATTTGTTTCGCAATCGGGTATATACAAAAGTATAAATTAAATTAAATAATAATTATTTGTTCTCGGATGTTTTGCTCGACAATTGCGACACCAGTTCTTTGATTGGTTTGATTTTAATGTAGTTTATATACTTATAAAAAAACATTAATTACATTATTTCTTAATTTGTTTTGTAGATATTCTAATTCCACCAAGGCACTATGCGATAAAGATCACTGACCAACCAGTTCCTAATGAAGTTCATCCGAAAGGAAAATCGCAACAAGCGGAGATTGTCGTATTCATGGTCCTGGGTAGTTTTGGAATTTTCATTGTATGTCTAAATATTGGTTTAGTGCTTGTATGCTGGAGAAAGAAACTACTGTGTTTTTCACCCAGACGTACACAAAGACGCAATGAACAAGTGGAAATGGGTGTGATTAACCAAGATACTGTTCCAGTTCCCGAAACCGTTGGCCCAGAAGATCAGGCAAGTTGATATTAACAATGCTAATTGTAGATGTCAGTTATTTCACTGTAATTTTCAAGTTTGCTCTATTGGTGTCTTTCTAATGTTACCGGTACAAATATATGTGTTATACACAGGTATTTGTAGCCAATAAAGTAAATCATGTAGGCCATTGTGTTGTTTAATTGTGTATGAAAGTCGGTATATGTACCTGTACTTGATAAATACTAATTATGCGATAGTAAATCAGACATTAAGGTAAAAGTAAAATATTGAGTGTTGTTACAGCTGTGTAATTCAGCCTTGTAAGAATTTGAATTTTTCAACTTCTTGAACAGAACGCCGAGGCACCACTTCTAGAAGCCGGAGATGCACAACCTGTCAACGGAGAAGCTTCAGGTGACGAATCCATGGACAGAATGAGGGAACCAAGAAATTTCTTAAAGAATGGTGCGGAAGAGGAAATGAGTAAGTAAACGCACTGAGGATCACTAATGACAGGCCCCTTACAATACATACAACACTAATGTTGCGTCTTTTTATATTGTTAAAAAAATAAGTACCTCGGAAAACCTTCTTGTATATGTACATTGTGTGCTGATTGCTAAAAGATATTGGCATGAATTTAGTGAGCTCCAGAGAAATAAAGCTGTGATTTTCATGCTTTGATTTAACAAGAGTTTAAGTTACTCACTGTTTTCTACTTATTTTAGATGAATTAGCGTTTGGTGATCCGAAGTTTGTAGATATTCGAACTGGACACTAGCAAGGGACTTCACAGTAAAAACTACCTAGGTGATAGTTCCTAGTGAAAACGAGACATTACCAAGATGTCTGACTGTATGAACTGTGAAGGAAAAGAGAACTACAATAAGGCTGGGAAATCATTCTGAAAGATAGAAGATCTCAGTCTGAAACCCTCCATCGTTCCAAACATGAATAGGAACCTGGCGAAAGTGTGAAACGAAAGCTGACAGCCTTGCCTTGATGAATGTACAGGAGGCACCAATAAAATCAAAATCCAACTTATACACAGTAATCTGTTTAAAACATATTCTTTCCTAATTTCTGAAATTGGCTTGAAAGGAGAACTTTTATATATGGGCAGTACAGCTGACGTTTATTTGGTCGCCCGCTTAAACTCTTCTGAACGAAAAGCAGACGGAGATCATTTGCACACTGCACACGGGCATTAAGGCTGATCAAGGTCTGCACTGGTCGCAACAACTAGCAGGTTAAAGCTTAATACACATTAGCAAGCATGTATGCAGTATACATTTGGTAAGAGTGTAACATTTAGATAAATAAGGCGACCTTCATTATGCTTTTCTGATACATGTGTTAGGGGACTGATTTATATCGATGAATGTTTTTTGTGACTACATTTAGAATTAAATCATTCATTTTTCTTTTCATCACCGTCTGTAAAGTGCAGAATTTTAACCAAAACTGTTTAGCAGTCGTATTTTCTCGAATGGTTGTTGCATATATGTGTAATTGTTGCTATACAAACAATTGACTAGATGTCACGAATGCTATCATTTTAAATTGAGAAGTTCATGTTTTGAGAACACCATGCATTTGTTAATTTAAATGTGCCATTGAAATTTTGTCGGACTTACAATTTCAGATTTTGTTCTGATTTTATTATTGTGATATTGTATATATTTATTCCTATCACTATTTTACTATGCGCCCTATCAAGCGACTTTTTGTGCCATGGATTTGTTACACATATTTCACTATATGAATCTCTAAATACATTTGTAAACAATGTGATTAAGTTTGAAGGAGGTCTGAAATACGTTTCAGAGTGAGAGCAAAAACTAGTGCAAGTGTCTATAGAAGCACAATACACGTACAATTATAAGAAAATAACTCATGATTTGAAATCCTCTCCGCAGGTCTTTAGAAAGTATTACATGTTGCCAATAGATAAAGCCCGAATATGTCACATAAACAAGGCAGATAGTGGTATGTTGCATTTTACCTTTGTGTTATAAAATTTTTTTCACACTGTTCTTCACAAATGGGGTGTAGAAGATTAGATATAATGTTGTACTTTATTTCGCTGCTTTCATACCTTTTGCTGTCTTTGTCCACGAGAAGCTGTGTACGTAATTAATGTTTTGTAAAAATGTGGCTACCTTAATTTGTAACCTGATTATAATAAAATGTGGTTATTGTGTGTCTGAACAAATTACAGCAATCTGTTCAAATTAGACATTTGTAATTGTAAATATATGATTCAGCATTTCTACATAATATATATGCTAAAATTTTGTTTACTTTACCAGAAATAGATATACCGGTAGGTTATCACTTTTTCCGGTTAGATATATATCTGAAAGTATTCCAAAAATAGTTACATCTAATAAATAAGATATTGAAATGTATTTAACCCGACCAACATGATACCTCTTTACGGGTACAGTTATTTTGAAAAGTCAGCTGAAATACAATAAAAACATTTTTTAACAGAAAACTGTTTAAGATCTGAACGATAACGAATGCAGTAGTTGTTTGTAACTGTATACTTGGAAATAAACCATGATATACATTTTGTATATGCATGTATTTTTTATCTTTTGCAAAGCAATTATAAGTGTGAAAGAAAGAGTACAACACATTTCAAGCTGCAATGACCGGTCAGGTTTTGTATCCCAAAGTGATTTCCAATAGCTTACTAATAGGCCACTCGGCTTTGATAAGCTAAAATTGGTATGAGTGTCCTAGACTTACTTGTTTACTCTTGTCAACACATGTTGCACTATTATGTTTACACGAGTGTAAAAACTTGCTTTGCAAACATATTGTGGTTAATGTGGGATAATGACCCATGAGTTGTGTCGCATTTATTATGGTGTATGGAATAGTAGTGGACAGCTGCAGGGATTGGTTGCCTTTAGTCTATCTCTTTGTAGTATTATTAATTTGATCTGGGTGTGCAGATTGTTAGTGCAAGTGATTGTTCCATTCATTGTGGCTGTCTAGTGTAAAGATAGCATTGTGTTCACAAACTAAACCTGAATTTTCTTTCTCTTTGCTTGACTTAATCAGCTTTATGGTGTTGTTGTAATCAGTGTTGTCAGCCTCAAGTATGGCTATCTTACAAATGTGATACCATTGATTCATTTGAAGTAAATAATCGTGCCTTTCCGTGGTGTGCCATCAATGTCAAGGACCACAATGGAAATAAGGGAGACTCCCTTTTCCCTTTTTGTGTTATCCTTGGTATTGATGTGCATATCATGTTTTATAAACTTGTGTATACATCTAATTATCTGTATATGTATGCATCGTGTTTGTTTCAACCATGTGTACATCTGTGATGTACTAAAATAAATCTATCTTAGATCTGTATTGGTTGTTTTTGTTTTTTGTTTGGTTTTGTCGCTGCTTCTTGGTTAATCAAGAGTTTCATCAGCTACTATAGATATAATTCTATTATTTTGTGTATTTGTTGTTGGGTACGAGAATGAAACCTATTCTTGTGCCAGGTCCGCAAATGTGTTGATTTCAAGGCGTTATTTCTGTTATACACTCAACCGGTCTAACAACGCAAAAGTGGCAAAATATTTGTTTAAACAATGTTGTCGTGTTTCAATATTTTCTCTGTTTGATCGGGTATACTATATAATAATTTAAGACTTATGTTTCGGTTCATATATCATTTTGCGAACCTGTGAAAAAATGATATTTGCCTCAGACGTCGTATTATGTCAATGTCACGTTTGAACAGGCCCGCAAAACTATAACTGACCGAGACAATAGTCTATAATTGTATATTATTGTTTTGCTAAAGCACGCTAAGAGGATATGTCTCTTGTTCACCATACGTCAGTTCAGAAGATTTGCAATGTTTACGATGAGTTGCAAGATATCTTCCACCGATGTGAGTATTGTAAGTGATTTTTTAAAAATGCAATGGCTGAAACGTTTTCAAAATCCCAGTATTCACGCACACAGTGATTTATATAAAATCAAAATATTACTAAATCATATACAGTTATCGGTCAGACAAAAGAATAATAAACAATGAAGACTGATGAAAACCTTGCATGGCATTCAATAAGAACAAATTAGACAAGCGAGCTTAGGCATAACCAGTAATCTGGCACGCCAATTTTCGGAATCCCATAACTATCAAAACTGGAAAACCAATAGTATTTACCCGATCTATTGCGAAACAGGTATTCCATAACTATAAATAACTATGTTTTCTATAAATAGCACATCAAACTCCCGACAGCGATTACTTCCCCTTACACAGCTCAAAATAATCTCTAAACAAAAGTAAATTTATTAAAAATGTTATTAAATAACGTAAGGTGTTCAGCTGTGCATATTAAAAGGTGC
>JAUMHA010015787.1:0-20715 GCA_032359765.1 Saxidomus gigantea
CTTATATAGCAAAATTATCGCATTCTTTAATCTTTCTGCCATGTTATACATTCGTAATAGTTTTGTTTTTAAACAAAGTATGCGCATTGGGTTCGAGCTCTGCTACCGTCCATTCTTGTTGATGAACAGGCATAAATGAATTTCGTAGAATAGATGACCTCTAAATAATGCTACATGTCATATGTTTAAGTTTTGGGCCTTGCCGTTTTGAACAAGAATTTTTAACATGTATCCTTCTGATTGTCATGCTAAGCCGGATACTGTCAGGAGTCGAATTTCTTGAACAGCTTTGGTGTAGGACCACCTAATATATATTCCTGTAAAGTTGTGTTAAATTCGGACTCAGTCTGGAAGTTTAAAGCAAAATTCGGAATGGTCCTAGAATATGAACTAAATCTAACAAAAGTCGTTGAATATTTCGTGGTTACATAATTATTTGTATGATGCCAACTGATTTTTACAGTTGCATATCGTTCACACATATGATGCCAGTTTGTAACATATGTTGCACCTCCAATTTTGGCATATCTGATTACATATGTGGCCGGTTTGAAACATTTGTTGCCGAGTGTTACATTTGTGCAGATTGCTGCATTTATGGCCGTAATACGTGTGAAATAAATCAGTGTGACAGGATTATCAAAGTATTTGAAATACTGATGGAAGGTGACTTTTTTATCTAACGAAAACTTACGTTGTAATTCAACTGAATTTGTGTCATTTTGACAGGAGGGCAGTTTACCTAACCATCGTTCCTAGGAATAACCAGTACTAGACTCCGATTCCACTATAAGAAACTACCAACTTTCTCACATGGTCGGTAGCAAAGCACGAACCCATGACCTTCAATCTATTATAGTTACAGTGATTACAGCGATTATAAGTCAGCGTTTCTAACCTCTCGGCCACGGAGGCGGACATCGAACATTTAGTAAGATTTGTGGCAGTTGTAAGCATATTATAATAGCCTGCACAATTGAACTGGTGAACATCTTAATCCATCATTTATATTGAGTTCTAATCATTTACATATACACATCAACAAGTTTCAAAATTTAATATTTGTTAACAATAGCATGCATAAACAATTGATCACATATTTTATGTTTTATCTGCATTACGAATTCATTCACAATTTAAATTGAGTCAGGTAGTTTGGTATTTCGAAGTTTTTACGGTAAGATTGGCTAACTAAAGGGAAGTAACTGCGAAAAGAGTATGTTGAGCTCCAGACAGCGTTACTTCCACTTACAATAGTAATATCTTCAGTACTGCGTATTCAGCTTATTAAACATAATGAAATTGCAATTTAAAGAAAATACAATGTAGTTTAAATCATCAAATTGACGAACATAAATATTTCAAAAAGACAAGTTTTGCAGGTATTCCTCAATCTCGTGGGCTTCATTGATCTGCGTTTGTGAGATTATTTTTGAATCTCATCGGACTGTATTAAATTTCGAGTCACTATTAATGCTTGAAGGATGTGTTGATAATAATCACCTTCCAGAAGGCTGCAACTCGGATAAATTCGACACTCACATAAACAGATAACGTTACACATTCTTTGTAGTAAGGTCAAAAGTGCATCATGAATGTGTGTCATATTTATTTTTTTTTATATAGACTACATTTTATTATATGTGTTTCTGTTTGTCTTTCTGACACATCTAACACAGATGCCTGTACTGAATGGGGTGAATGGCGTGTACTTCAATCACATCCTGTATGTTTTGCTATTCATGAAAGAAATAATACGTCCGACACATGCAGGAAAAAGGAATACAGATATTGTAAAGGTCGGTATTTAAAAGTAAGTTTAGATAACAATTTTACCAAAAAATGTAGGTAGGAGTAGACGTAAGCCATAAATGCCATTCACGAGTGAGTTCTTGTTTATGTAGCTGCCAAAATTTCACAAACATGATATCATATTGTAGTGAAGGTGTTTACCCTTGATTCTAACATTCGATGTCTTTGATTTATATTTGGAATCAGAATTATTGATAAAAACAAAGGCGGCCTAATATCTAAAAACTAGTTGATTGTATGTGAATTTAGCACGTCTAATAGGCACAGTTATATTACCAACACTTAATTTCGTATTGCACTGTGTATCGCTCGCATGGCCAAGGTCCGTAGCCCAAGGGGCATGCTCACGTGAAACCTTTCCAGTGTAACTTCCTCCTGAATCGATAGATTTTGAATTGAGCTATGACAATGATGCGGCTTGTCGCCTATAAGACCGGCTTCCTTTTAGTTCATAACAGTAGTAAGACTTGACATGTTGTCCGTGGTTCAAATGCAAGACATGGTAGCGATAGCTAAATAAAGATGGCAGATACTGAAAGGTCGATAATTAAATAAAGAAGAAAAACTACAGGTGGTACTAAAGTTTTGTTTAGTATAATTGTAAGTTATAAAGACCTCCATATAAATCGATCTCTAGGTAAACTGTCATATTAGAAAATCAAACGTATATTATAATATATTCACAGAGGTAGCCAAATGGAGTGAATGGGGCCCGTTGGATTGCACTGTTGGGTCGAACACGTGTATCATTGAAAGAACACGTAACTGCTCTATAAAGGATTTGACAGACTGTAACAGCAACGAGACAAGTAAAGACATTTCTATTTGGGGAGACATCAAACCATGCCCTTGCACAAAAGGTTTGTAGGTAAACTTGCCCATTATAAGTTTGAAACTGTTCAGTAGATATTTAAGTGACTGATTTATAATACTTTGGTTACAATACCTTCATACTTATCTAAAATAAAATCAATGTAGAATTGCAGTAGGTGTGAAGTCATAATGTTTTTTTTTATTTTCTACGCACCATACAGATTGCAGGGCCGCCTTCTGCAATATGTCCGTTTGTTGTTTTATTGTCCGCTTGTTATTTTTGCCAAGCCAATACTTGGCTGATTTATGAAATAATGTATCGACCTTCCACTGAAGAAGTCGCCTTTTTTGTGACTAAAAGTCAAAGTTAAAATGTTTTCTTATACTGAAATAAGGTTCCCTCAAACGAGCATGAATTATTCGTAAACTCTATTTTGCTACCATATGTCACCCTGAAATCCCATGACTATACCAATCATTCAAAAAAATCTACGCTGATTCTCGGAATACCAATCTAAACTCTATATTGATTAGTCGGAAAACCACATCATTCACATATGATCCATTTATATAGACTATTTACAACGGATTAATAAAAACAAAACACCTTTTACAAGGATTAAGGCTCTTAAGCCAGCTTTGTTTTATTTTCGCAAACGCTACACATTCATATCGTATCATATCGTATGTCTATATGCTTACTGCTATTGATTATGTATAAATATATACACAAACACAGTAGTCAATGAAAGTAAACGCTTAACAATTTCACGTTATCACATAGCGTATACACATATACACTTAGTATTAATACGTATGTGCTTAACAGTTTAGCGTAGGCAATTATCATTAAGCAATGAATGGTAGGCAACTAAGAGTTGTACGCATACACGATGCAGTAGTCAATTATAAGTAGGCACAAATCAATTGCACATAGGCACTTGTCATTTAGACAAATACAGTTGCCAGTTACATGAACAGAATATTTACTTAAATATAGGCACTTGTCATTTAGACGAATACAGTTGTCATACATGAACAGAATATTTACATAAATACCCTTCCATAAACATGCATGTTGCGTTTTTCAAAACAAAAACGGCGGACATTAACTGAAATTTTTCCAAGAGTTTCCACAGTTTCTCTTGATAAGTGGCGTCGCTGTGTAAACAAAAACAGTAAATAAAGTCAGTGTAGATGGTAACTTCACATTTATCAAGTTAATTGGACGTGCGTCAGGAGAATTTCTGTTTCGGATTAAATCGGTATTTTTTTGTTTTACCACGTTAATAAAGTACAGTTTTAAATGTGATCAAGCACTTTCTATTTAGCGCTAGAAATACATGCACAGTGGTCAATTCACTTTTGAACCTACCAAATTCCTACGCAAGGGGTTCCATGCAGGGAATTATATTTAATCAACATGAAGTTTTGATTTACCGCTCAACATAGAATTAA
The DNA here is from genome assembly GCA_032359765.1 of Saxidomus gigantea. Lineage (NCBI taxonomy): Eukaryota > Metazoa > Mollusca > Bivalvia > Venerida > Veneridae > Saxidomus > Saxidomus gigantea. The sequence goes on from JAUMHA010015787.1 coordinate 4,084, forward strand.
GCAGTTTCTCGTAGAAACTGTAATGCAATGAAATAAGGTGTGCAAGAAAAAGGATCTTACTTGGCCTACAGTGAACGACTGGGTTGTCCCGACCCTCGGGAAAAGGGGGAGGGGGAGCCGGATTTACTTCCTGTCCCCCCGCTTTCCCTCTGGTCGGGACAACCTAATCCTCCACAGTAGGCCATGTAAGATCCTCTAAATGTCCTTCGGTATCAGGAAAGGAATTTTACTTTTACCATCGGCCTGTCGGCCTCGCCAAGTTCAGAAATTGTCCATTATACCTCAAGACTATGGTATTGACTGTTCCTCAATTCAATCTTAGCTGGTACCAACCAATCTGTAACCATATCAACAAGTACAGCTGTCTGGAAAGAATGGGGAGAATGGAAATGTCATGATGTTGACTTTGGGTGCATAATGAGCAGAAATAGACAGTGTTCGCCAGACGAAAGTGTCTGCCAAGGTCAACACTACGAACTTGACGTTTGTAAAGCAGCAACCTGCAAAGGTTTGTATTTTGTTTGTTTTACCAGTCAAGACTGTATCGTACAAATGTTTAAAACCTCAGTTTCAGTACCATCGTATCAATTACCTTATCATTTAATAAGTATATCGAGTAACTTAATCGGTAATATAGTTCGCCTTGTAGTTAAATAATATATTTCAATCTTTTTACTTGAAATAGATGAAAGAACTATACTCTGAATCCAAACATTTTAAAAGTTAAAGTAGGAGGAGCACTTTAGATGTAACAGTATGACTTTTTTTGGGGTTTAGTTTTTATGTTGCCTAGGAGCTGCAGTGCCTTAGCACGCTCGCCTCAGGATTGGAGGGTCCCGGGTTCGATCCTCACCAGTGCCACGGTGGTTGTGTCCTTAGGCAAGATACAGATATTTCCACATTGCAACTCTCTGAGAGTACTTAATCTAAGTTTTAAGAACTTGTTTCGCAATCGAGACTAATTAAATTAGTATTTTACCGGCGAAATTTACCGTTATTTGTCATTTCTAACGTTGCTTTTTAAAACTTAAGTATATGATTTATACAAAATGTACAAAGCGCATTATGTTTTCAATGATGTTATAAAAATAAGAAATGCTTTCTGATAATGCTTTCTAGCGAAAAGGCGACAAAAGTATAAAGAAAGGTATACATCAACATCGTTTTATAATACATAGAACACAATTCCATCATCGTTCTATCCGTTAATTCATTCTTTTAATTATGAGTAGATTAAGTGATAATGAGACATAAAATCCTAAAGGTTAAAATTTCACAATCTCTACATTTTCTAACGACTAATAAATACAACTGTTATATACATTTTATATATAATTATATTGATCATGTGTCGTTGTAAACTGTCGTTATACAGGTCCTCTTGGAAGGATCTCAGGCAAACAACTTTGAAACACAAAGAACTATTTAGTTTGCTGAAGTTTTCATTTTGCATTTGTCATAAAACTTTGCATGTAAAGTAACGGTTACTGCATGATGGTAATTTTCTTTTTCACACTATTCCTCAGAAACGGTGGTTTTCTTCCGTTAGAAAAATAAAGTCTATGTCACATATAGTGTACTGTGCTAAATTATATACACGATGGTTGATTTAAACGGCAGGACAGATTCATAGATGCGACAAGATCTTGAATGAAAGATTGACCAAATAGCCATATAATGTTTATAAACGCCTTGCCATGTATATTCCGACTATATCTTCGCCAATTTCCGAATGACGTCATTCGTATAAGGGATAATCTGGAATTAACCGAACTGTTTTTTACAATGGTACATGTATTGCTTGTGGTAGCACGATAAAATAACAAAACACGATGTTTAATCTTTACTTGACCATCCATCAAATTCTGGTTTTATTTCTATATTTATTATTCAAAATACATACAAAAACTGTTCTACACTGCTTTCTGTGTTTATTGGAAAATAATAATTGTAATTTGTACGAACATTCCAATTAAAGTTTTTAATTATTAGAAAAATGTAGCAACAGTCCGGTTAATTTTGGATCGACCCTCGGATATGCGCACTTCCGATGTTTTACGAACCGTCATCGGAAATTCCCGCAGATAAAACTTGTAAACACCGGCAGTATTGTACATCCATTCAATATACTAAAGATTGCTTTGCGGTGGTTTTCCCCATGGTAAAAAGGTCCAAGTATATTAGAGGTGTGCCCTTTCTGTATAATTTAGGAAACTTTTAGGTCTCACAAACATGCGTGGTCGTTCTATCATCAAAATATTGCCATTTCTGAGGAATATTGTGGCTTTAAGAAATTGTTTTCTTAACCTTTACATTTAGATAGTTCAAGCAACGATACAACAACCATCCCTTCCACACAATTAATGTGGACAGATTGGGGAGCCTGGGAGTGTCATAATGAGCAGCTTCCTTGCATTCTGTATAGGTATAGATCATGTTCCAGTGGCATTGACGGTTCCTGTGAGAGGACACTAGCTGGCAAAACATACGAAATTATACCATGTGATGATACATGCAAATGTAATTTCTTACGAGGCTTTTTTAGAGAGTGATGAAGGCAGACTAATTTGCATGAAACAAAGATGATTGATAACAGTTCTTTCACACAATTTCGACATTTTCAACCTTACATTCATTACTCATACACCTGAAAATATTACAAAACAACAAATTAAACATAGAATTGAATATAAACAGAAATTAGCTACCTCTAAGAAATAATCATAAAACATTGCTTAATGTATTTTCTTTATTTATCAATGTATTGCTAAATTGACAAATCATGCCCATAAGGTTGCTTAATAAAGAGTGCATATCCTTTTTCTTGCGCCGCTTTAACAAAACTATACTTCTAAATTGTTTTTGAAAACAAAAAACATGTCTCCCAAATGTTGCAGCTTTGCAACATTTTCTTTTTCATCTTTTCAAAGACTTGTTGTACAATAATGATCGACAAAAGGCGTTCTAAATTCGTTTTACCAACACGTTTGCAAATTCTACCAAAGTGCTGTACTAGATATTGATTCCTGATTTGGTTTGAGATCACTCATGGAAACACGCTCCAATCTGTTTGGTTAATTATTTAGCAACCTGGTTAGAGTGGGGAAAATGGAGATGTCGCATGAGTGACCATGATATCTGTAATATGACACGGACCAGAGAATGTTCCAAAAAGTCTACAGAGGACTGTGGTACAGAGTCTATGATGATAAAGCCGTGTGATCCGAGTTTGTGCCCTGGTAAGGAATTTTTTTTCTGAATTGTTTACATGAATATATATTTAAAGTAGTAACGATTCATTATCATCATAGACTCTGTACCACAGTCATCGGCACAAAACAAATTCGAAGTAATTACCCAGCGGGTTATTGATGGTGTTGCTGCCGGCATTCAACATTCTGAAAACGTAACATAAGTTAAATTCCAGAGTTGAAATTCTTGAGAGAAAGGTAGATTCTGCCGAGCAATATAGTAGAAGGTGTACCCTTCGTATATCAGGCGTGAATGAAGACGGTGATGAGGATACTTATATGTATGTGGTTCAAGTGGCATGCAAATTAGGTGTTTATCTCAACGATTTCTAAGTCAGGTTTAAAACTAGGTTACTTGGGGTTAAAATCTAGGCTACAGAAACAAATCAAACTAAAACGTTGTTTACACTTTGGAGGCCACATTTAATACCCAACTGTCATGGAATTTGGTCAGAGTGTTTATCTTTATGATTTCTAGGTCAATGTCGAATGCAGGTCACCTGGGATTAAAAACTAGGTCATCGGGTCAAATTCAAGAACATTTTATAGCCAAACATCATGTAAATTGGTCTGTATGTTTGTCTTACCAAGGTCAAACAGAATGTTTGTGTTTATGAAATATAGTTTGAGGTTGAATTTTAGTAACATTGGGTCATAAGTAGATCATACACTCAGGTAAGCGATATAGGGCCGTATTGGCCATCTTGTTACTACAATGTATGTAAGTTTATGTAAAACAAATAACCCTCGGTGCGTGGTCAATTTTGACCCAATGGGCATGATCGAAACAATCTTTATAGGAGTATGTAAGACAATGCTACAAACCAAAGATCTAAGTTCTAGCTCCTATGGTTTTAATCAAAAAGATTTTCTTATATAAAGTATATTTAAAAACGGGTGACCCATGGGCGGAGTATATTTTTACCCTGGTGACGTGATTTGAACAATCTTGCTAGAGGTCCAATAGACAAAGTTACATACCAAATATCTTAACTCTATGCCTTGTGGGTTTAGACAACAAGATTTTAAAAGCTTTTCCTTTAAAAATCTATGTAAAACAAGTAATCACCAGGGCGGGGTCAATTATGATGTGAACAATCTTGGTTGAGATTCAAACTACAAACCAAATGTCTAAACTCCAAGCATTATGCTTTTCGACTAGACAAGAAACATTTGAAAGTTTTTCCTGTATGAGTCTATGTAAAAAGAAGTGACCCCCACTGGCGGAGTCAATTTTGACCTTAGGGGTAAAATTTGAACAGTCTTGATGGATGTTTACTAGACAGTGCTACACACCAAATGTCGAAACTCTGGGCGTTGCGATTTTAGAAGAGAAGATTTTTAAAGTGTTTCTTAGTTGTTGCCATAGCAACCAGAGGTCTACATGTAACATATTTATTTGAATAATTTTTATAGAGAACCAGCCAAGGAATATTCCTGTAAAGTTTGGTTGAATTTGGGCCAGTGGTTTATGAGGATATTGTTTGAAGACATTGTTGACACATAGACGCACGGATGGACGACAACAGACGACAACAGCTCATCTAGAGCACGTGACCTGGTACCAGCTGAACACGTGTTGAACACTTTGGCCATTCTTGCCAATCAGGCCATTTGCAATTTACTGAAATCACTGAGACAACATGGCAATATTAGGTTTTAGGAACTATTACGAAATGATTGAGCTTTTCTTAATGTTTATATTATCAGTATTTCGTATGTTGAACACGAAGACATTTAGCGTTCGGCAATTTGAATAAATTTGCAATTGTCAATGCCAAAATATACAGGAAAACACTTACTTAACGTCTACACAGTCTCGTTAAAGTATACCTTTCTCATAAATTGGTACTTCCTTTACATAATCTCATTAGTACATAAAATACCTTTAGTTGTAGATACTTTAAGCAATGGTACGACAACAACCATCCCTTCCTCATACTTGATGTGGACAGATTGGGAAGCCTGGGAGTGTCATAATGAGCAGCCTGTTTGCGTTCTGTATAGGTACAGATCATGTTTCAATGGTCATGAGGTTTCCTGTGAGAGAACACTAGGTGGCAAAACATACGAGATGATGGCATGTGATGGTAGATGCAAAGGTAATTTCTTACGACCGAAGCTTGTAATGACTTTTTTAGAGAGTCGTCAAGGTAGACTAATATGCATTTAATAAAAATGGTTGATGACACTTCTTTCACACATTTTCAACCTAACATACATTACTCATACTTCTTAAAAGATTACGAAAAAACAAATTGAACATAGTATAGAATAAAAACGGAAATTAGCAACCTCTAAGACGCAATTATAAAACATGACCCAATGAATTTACATGAATTTGTCAATTTATTATTTAATTGACAAATCACTCCCATATGGTTGTTTTAAAAAAAGTGCATATCTTTTTTCTTACGCCACTTTAACAACATCATAATTCAAACTTACATGCGTAGATACTAGACTTGTTTTTGAATAAAAGTATGTCTCCCCATAGGGGTAAATTAAATGTGAAAGTCACTGTGACATTGACCTTTGATCTACTGACCTCAAAAACAATAAGGATTATCTATTTTATACGACCAATCATCATATTAAGTTCGAAGACTGTGGGTCATATGTATCTCAAGTTATTGAGAGGAAAGGAATTATAAAGACCTTGATCTTTGACCTACTGTTCCCCAAACATAATGAGGATTATATACTTAGTAAGACCAATCATCATATAAAGTTTAAGGACTGTGGGTCATGTGGATAACACGTTATTCTGCCGCAACGACGGACGGGACAAAAACAATATGTCTCCCAAGTCAAGTATGGGGGAGAGACATAGTTATTGAGTTCTAGTGACATAATAATGAATAATAATAAAAACTAATAATAATATTTAAAAAAAAAAAAAAATAAGTAGCAGTAGAAATTATAGTAGTGATAGTATGAATAATTATTATAATGATATTAAGTAGTAGCAGTAGCAGCAGCAGCAGCAGCAGCAGAATTAGCAGTACTGGTAATAGTATTGCGGCAGTGTAAGATGCTATTTATTAGCACTTTCTTCTGCATAACAACCATATATTTGGCTATTTTTATGAACTTATGTAAGGATACACTATAGTTGTAGTAGTGATGACGCGGTAACATACCTTAAAGTTCATTGTTTTCCTTTTTCCATAGATTTGTCGTAAAAAGGCGATAAGTAAGTTCAGTAAGCCTGAGAGTAAAGATTGGAGTTCTAAATTCGATTTACCAACACGTTTTTAAATTCTACTAAAGTGCTGTACTAATTTATGATTAAATTGATTGAGAATGGTCCAATCTTTTAATGAGACATTCTGTATTTCCTATTATCATGAGAGAGGTACAGGACATTGAACATGATCTGAGACACCACATATATTCCTTGATTCGCTGATCTTTTTTATTGTTTGTCAATTATGTGTGGATTTGAATATGTGCATGTTTGAAGTGTTATGTTATGTAGCGATGTCTTTTATATAGTCTGACCTTATATGATATTAACTTGTAGTTTGCGTTCAATGTCAGTTTATGAAATAATTCCACCTTCTTTTTTTACTAAATGACTATTAAAATTAAAAATCAAGCGCATTTCTAAAAATTTCAAAATTGACTATTATTTATAAAATGCTTAAAAGACTTAATCATTAAAAATATACCAATATCATAGATTGGCCTTTCTTTCAGTTAATGGTAAATGGTCTGATTGGCAAGAATGGTCAAAGTGTTCACAAACTTGTTCAGCTGGTACCAGGTCACGTATCCGGACATGTACGACTCCAGCTCGCGGTGGAATAAACTGTACCGGTGGCAATTTTATGACTGAGACTTGTAGCAATGTCAAGTGTCCAGGTCAGGCGTGCAATTTATGTTGTTCCATTTGAACTCCGTTCAAATTCGTTGCAAATGCTTTGATAGAAGTATGCGTTAAAAACAATGTCTCTTTATAGTTTCAAATAATTTACCAATTAAAATACATGAACATAATTTAATATTTGCTCCTATATGCATTGTATATCAATCAAGCTACAAAAATATATTAACTGATTTAGTGAAGGATAGTAAGTTGGACAGGTTGGACAAATAACATATACGTCTTGTTGAAAAGACTCCGACTGATTTTGTGTCATTTCTACAAGATGTTACATGTATAATCCGAAAGGAGTTCTTACCCAATGGCTGCTTTTACATTTCAAAGAATAATTATAGTTTCTAGAAACACATGCATTGTACAGCAGACCTATACGCATTTTATATCAATAAAGGTTGATAATATAACTGATTTCATGATATAACATTAAATGTTTTACTTTTTTATGAATTTAGGCTTGTTGATAAGACTCCGACATATGTAATCATCTGACAGCACTTCTGAATATGACTATTTTTGTATCTTTCTAAATTTGCGTATTGTATTATGTGTAAGTGAATATAATAATATAAGAATTAAAATAAAATTAGCCGTACAAAAGGGGTAAATCATTCCTTGTTGATTACCATGATAGTCTAAAAATAATGTTCACGTTTTCCAATAGAAAATAAAAACAGTTCGCTACACAGATAAATAAATGTTTGTGTATACAGTAACTTATGCAATATTCATTTGTTTGAATTTAAATTATCAATTTGAGGGTTGATATGACTTCACAGATAAGAAAGTTCTCCAGATAAATAAAACAGTCAGTCTTTGCTTTCATGACGGAATGAATGACGTCAGTGATGCAGTGGGACAATGTGTTCCTATATGCTAACAGATATTCACTTGACTAAAACTGCCGGGTCAAACTTTGCTGCTTTTTTGTATTTGATGCGACTCGTAAAGTCATTGTATGTCGAAATATTTGAAAATAATTGAAACCGTGAGGGGGATAACCGAGTATTAGTCTAAGAGTTGATATTTTGTTTGTTAGATTAAAAATATTAAACCATTTGGGATTCTTTACTCAGGCTGAGAGTTAATACTTTCAAATTTAAGAATGGTCACATTGGTTTTACGACGCATGCTCAGTCTCCTGCGGAAACGGAACGACAACGAGACTGAGGCACTGTAGTTCCGGAAAGGACGCAGATTGTGGAAGTGGAAAGGCATTCGAAAAAGTGATATGCAGTGAAAAACCTTGTCCAAGTAATTGTCGTTTTCCTTAATAGAAATTAAATGAATTTGATATTCTTCGCAGTTACAGAATAAGAAGAATTTTTGGAATGTGACAGAGATGCGAATGAGCTGTATAGAAGTCCATGATCTTACGATTCAATTTGCAACATACATTTCAAATTCAGCATGGTATAAGTTATAATTTCCTGATAATTTCAAGAATGCGCAAATTAGGAAAAACTGTTCTTCTTTCTTACCGAGTATTTGTTTATGTTTAAAAAGTTAAAAGCATGCAACTTACTGAAAGAAATATAAATACAAAAGCTACCAACTCACATACTTTGTATTATCCAAATATCAAGCCATCAAAAGTCAGATATGCAACGATACAATTTGAACTGAATAGGCTTACATTTAGTATCGAAAATAAACACCATTCACTACAGGCAAAATAGTTTTAAAAATTGGTTGGGCTAAAAAATAAGCCTTCAGCTATTTGGAATCACCCGAAATGTAACCGACACATACTCGAGCATACTTACAATGCGCAATAATGTATTCATATCACATCGTGCAGTTATACCCGACATACATTTTATCACGGGTGTAATTTACTAGCAGCTTGTTTGTCCCTACAAAACTTTTTTAAAGGACTTATTATCAATCTTTAAAGTAAACAAGATTTGTTATAAATTACAAGGGTGATAAAAAATACAAATTTTTATCGGAGTTACAGAATTTACGTCCGTATCAGAAGAAAATAAGCCAATTCTCACACCACTATCGACTATATGGGCTCGAAAAATACACCAAGTGCGAAAAAAAAAATAAGCCGCGGTTAATTTTCGAGGTTTCAGGATATAAAACTATGTCACAAAATTGGTTTTATGATATATTGTTTCGAATGGACATAACAGCTGACTATTCCACATGTGTTTGTACGATTACTCTTTTTAAAAATGTTTCTTAGAATTGTATTTGTTATGACTGGCTCCTTACGTTATTTTTCTTCTAATACTGTTTGCTATTGCGTTTCTCAGTTACGTTAAAATGGATAAAAACGTATACCAGTATTATTTGTAGTAGTGAGATTATGTAAAGGAAGTTAGAATTTATGAACGGTGTATCTTTTACTGTGTAGGTGTTAAGAAAGTATTTTCCTGCATAGTACATTTGTAAATCTCAGTTTATTCAAATATCTAAATTATTCGTTCTCAACATACGTAAAGCTGAGAATATAAACATTAAGCAAAACTAAATTATTTCGTAATAGTTCGTTAAAACCAAATATTGCCATGTTGTCTCGTTGATTTCAGTAAATGGCAAATGGTCTGATTGGGAGGAATGGTCCAAGTGTTCAAAAACTTGTTCAGCTGGTACCAGGTCACGTGTCCGGACATGTACGAATCCGACTCCAGATTACGGTGGAAACAACTGCACTGGTGGAAATTCCGTGACTGAAACTTGTAATAATGTCAAGTGTCCAGGTCAGATTTACCATTTATGTTGTCTCGGTTGAACTCGGTTCAAATTCGTTCGATGTTGCTCTGATGTAATGGAAATATGCGTTAAAAACAATGTGTCTTTATAGTTTCCAATAATACACAATTAAAACACATTTACACAATTTAATATTTGCTCCTTTATGCATTGTATATCAATCAAGTTTGTAAATATATTACTGAAGTAAATTTTGCACAGTTTAGACAAATTACGTCTTGTTGAGAAGACTCCAACTGATTTGGTGTTATTTCTACAATATTTAATCATCTGAAAGCTGTTCTGACAATGACTACTTTTCTACTTTTCAAAATTGTCAAATTGTATAATGTTCAAGTGAGATATTTAAAACACAACGGATGTTTTGATAACATTAGGAAATAACTCGTGCGCAGCTATTTCCTCATTTGCAAACAGTAATGAAAATAAGCCGTACACATAAGGTGGATTGTAATGATAGTCAAAAATGGGTTGCACTGTTTATTACTGTTTGGTAATATAGATAAATACATTTTTGCTGTAACTTATGCAATATTTATTTTTCTAATAGTATAACTCAGCGCTAAATGTGTGTTCCAAAATAAAGTTTATCACCTTGAGGGCTGTGATCATCTCACAGATAAAATGACATCAAGATAAATAGGATAGTCTGTCCTTACAACATGTATCATGACAGAATACATAATATTTCCACATTTGCTAGCAGATATTCACTTGTCCACACAACAACAGAGTCAACATTTATTGCTTTACTATATGATTGCAATTTGTGAAGTTATTGTGTGTCAAAACCTTTGACAATTACTTATACCATAAAGAGATTTAACATTATATATTAAAAATAAAGCTCTCGTTTATCAAATTTATAGTAATTGACATGTTGCGGATCTATACTGGCTGTCATGTATAACAACACTACAGGCACGTGAAAAGTTAATATTTGCCTCTCCTATAGGCATGGTTTCGATGTAAACCTTGTTATAATATCTGCTGTTTTACTTAGTACTGTATGACAGTGTAAGATTGTATGTTAGGTATTAAACTAGTAGAAAACAAGTTCTCTCTTTGATATTAAAAAAAAGAACACTGACATATTTTATTTAAACTTTTAAAATGTATAATTTAAGAATGGTCACATTGGTTTCACGACGCATGCTCAGTCTCCTGCGGAAACGGAACGACAACGAGACTGAGGCACTGTAGTTCCGGGAAGGACACAGACTGTGGAACTGGAAAGGCATTCGAAACAGTGATATGTAATGAAAGACCTTGCTCAAGTAATTGTTGCAATACTATATTCTTTTGATGATAACATGTATATTTCGGAGAAGGGAAAACATTGTTAAAAGCCCAATAAAACATAAGTTTAGTTTAGAACAATGTTTTTAGGGTTCGGGGTGGAAAATGTGTTCAGAGTGATATGCTACAACATTTTAATGAAGTGCTTTTACCTAGCGAAATGACGTGTAGAATTGTATTATGATAACCTTCTATCTATTTATGTCCGTATCTGCAGAAATTTGTCCGTCAGCTTGGCTGTTAAGATCATGGCCTACGCCAAACCTCCATTAAAGATTGTAAAGATTTCAAAGTTTCCACGATTTTAGAGCAATAAGTTCTTCTGTATCCCGCATTACACATTGGTCCTTGCTTTAATTGTATTTACAGTCGCAAAATGATTTCAGTGAAAGTGCTTGCTTTGTCATATATGTATCTGTTAAGTAACTGCGATACTTACTTTTACACCAGATGAAAAGTGTATCTCTTGGTTAATTTAAATTGTTCGTCATAATTTGTTTCGATTTTTAAAAACATCAAATCTAAAAAAAAAATCGATGTTTTACATAATATATGATGTTACTGAACAAATATTTTACATTTGTACTTCTGTGTAAAAGCCTACATGGAAGATCACATTCGCAGAAAGAACATTCGGTTAAACATAAACAAACAAAACCATTCATATATACAATATATCATAATTTCAAGTTGATGGATCTTGGGGAGCGTGGACTGCATGGAGTAAATGTACTGTATCATGTGGTGATGGAGTTCACATGCGCTCAAGATCATGTAACAGTCCCTCACCAAAGAATGGCGGAGCAGTTTGTAAAGGACCTCAAAACGAAACAGCAACATGCAAAATACAGGACTGTCCATGTAATTATATTTTACACTTGTTTATTTATTATCATTAATGAATTCATGTGAGTTCTTAAGCACTGCATTATTTTCAGCAATAATATTAAGATTATCAGCAGTTGATTATTTTATTTGATATAAAAGTACGTATTAAAAATTGTAGGTTAAAATTCATTTATAGTTCTTGTAAACACCATGTGATTGTTAAAACATTTGTTGTGTATTTAAATCTAAGCATCGTGTTCGTATAGAAACGGTGTCAGATTTCACTTAATGTACTTTTAATCTTCTTTTGGGGCCAAAATGGATTATTGTATTTATATGCTGTTTATGTGCACTTCTATTCATTCCGCAAAATATTATGTTCGTCCGTCTGTTAGTCCAACCCATTGGTCAGTTAATATTTTCGTACACCTGTTTACGTCCTCAAGACCAATAACAGAAGCCATGTTTAAATGATTTCGAATCAGCCCCAAGATAATAACCTGTCAAGTTAAAACTACAAATGCTGTGTCTTCTCACTTAACCTAAGCACACTGCATTTCGTATAATAATCCCGTTGAATTGCTTTACTGAATGGTTAATAATAAATTGATGCAGTTAAACTTTTGATACTCCCGAAGTTATATCCAAAACGTATCAGTTAAACAAATGTCACCGTAAGCTTAAGCAAAATCACAAAATTTAGATAAGAATAAGAGCTAAGATCAGGCTGATCTTAATCGAAACCTAAGTTAGGTCTAACATTAGTTTAAGACAAATCTATAGTCAAAGATTGCGGAAAAGATGTCGAAAAGCTCTGAACAACTCCATCGAAACTGTAAGACAGGCTTCGTCTCTAACTAAAGCAAATATTGCATTGTTTAAACAAAAACCTTCCAAACAACACTTTATTTTACTGCATAATGATCTCTTCACCTGCACAATTTATGGACTTATTTACAGGTCCTGTCTTCAAGTCAAACGCATCATAGCTTACATTCATATAAAAGGTACTCGTTCTATTATGTCTTTCCAATCCGTTATTGAAGATATGAAACCAACTAAAACAAGATAGATTACGGTATAAGAGACGATCTTCATCGCTAATGGTTCAATGAAAATTGCATTATAGAAGCTACTGGTTCGAGAATATTAAATGTGAATCGCTGTAATAATTATTATCAAGAAATATAAATGGACAATATAAATTGAAATAAAAAACACTGTTTCTATATGGAGATAATGCCAGGTTTCAAGATCTACACAACAAGATGTACACACTTCTGTAAGATATTAAATTACTTCATGATTTAACGAAATTTGCATGTATATAAAAAGGCAATACGCACATACACTTCCAAAGCCGCGTGTGTACCTGATAGCCAATTTTGAAGACACGATAGTGATTGTGTTTGTATACTGCGATATAGTAATTGCTTTTTTATTTAAAAATACGAAAGCCGAGAAGGGTCAAATTAAAAAAAAGTACATTGCGTTTAATTCTCGTACGTCCGCGTTTTATTTTCGTACGTACGCGTTTAAATCTTATTTGTACGCGTTTTTATATTTAATTTGTTTTTGTTTTTTATTTGACCCTTCTCGGCTTTCGTATAAAAATATGTATTTATACTAATTCAGTAACTCTCGATTGCGAAACAAGTTTGTTTGTTTGTTAGATGTGCTTATGGTCCACCATCCTTATTCAAGGTATATATGGTGCTACCTTGCATATTCTCCCGTTCATGCCTCCTATCGTCCTAACTACACTTGTTTAGTTTCGAAAGTGGGAGTCTTCTTACAACTTACATTATATAAATTGCTTTACGTAACATGTTTTTATGGCTATTATTAGACTGGTTGCCCTTTGGAGAAGCTACTTCCTGTAGTGTTACATGTGGGAAAGGTTTCATACAAATGAAGCGGAACTGTAGTACAGGGATACAGTCAGATTGCACTGGGAGTACATTCAATGAGAAAACGTGTATATTAAAAGAATGTTTGTAAAATTCGCGAATCCTCCAAAAAATAAATCTGAATATTTCAGTATGTCTTCGTATAGCATTGTATTTCTAGCTCTGTCAGTTCATTTTGTTTTTTAAAGATATACGTGTTACAGGTGTCTATCGCATACAGCGGCTTGTGTATTTTGAAATCAGCACTAGTAAACTTTCTGTACAGACAACCGTCGTTAGGAATGGTCTTTTGTGAGATGTGTTGCCCCAGAGGTCCTGACAGACCTGTGTATTCACAATAGGGGCCATATCCAATAATAGACACATTCTGTTTTTCATAACAACTACTATATCGCTACTATTACAGTAGTTAAAAGTTGATAAATGATGGTGTGCATGTTTAGAACTTCTAATTTGAAAAAAAGACAAAAATGAAATGAATTATTAATTATGCTTTTTTAATAGCATCTACGTATTTAGCCTAATTGTGGTACATGTAAGTACATTGTCAATGTATTACCATAAAGGTATGCATTTTCTCTTTCAAATTGAGTAAAGTGTTGAGTTATATAAAGTTTGTTATGCATACGAATTACTCAAGTAAGTTACTTTTACTACAGTCTGAGAAAACTGTACACTATTTCTCTACAAAAAATAAATTATTCATTTTAGTCAAAGAGACATACATATACTTTACATGTACTCATTCAACATTTACTTCATTACAAAAATACAGACAAAATAAGGTAGTTTTACAAATGAATAGTTTGGTCAGAATAAAAGTATTAAAGAACATTTGCATATGTATCTTTCGTAAACAAAATATTTAATTTTGATAAAACTTTTCAACTTTCACATCATTCTCTACTAGTACAGTGAAAATTAGTTCAAGGTTTCAAACCTTGCTGAATATACCTAAGAAAGCGCATGTAAAATTTTGAAGTAAACAGTTTTTTGTGTTAAACATTTTCATTGTTGGATAATAACCTATTTTTTTAACAAAACAGAAGCAGGAAATATGCAATAAAATAATCATCTTTACATGTCAATGAAATTTATGGTCTGTTTATTGGACTAAATTTCCAGTCTAGAGTCTGATCTGATACATTGTAAGGGGTCATAAAAAATTAAGGGATTAGACCTCCTGATGTTTAGGGGGGGGGGGGGGTTCTGTCTTTAATAAACGCGAAATAGCTATTTTGAAGGTTTAGATAACGGCAAACGTGTCTAAACAGGACGAGCATTACCTATACACAACTTCTATTGAATCATCTCCCACGCTCTCCATCCCCTGAATTCACATTTCCAAACTAAAACAAACATCGGTGTTTTTCTTATGTTCTATCCTGTTTTTGTCACTTCAATTGATGTGGCACTCGAAAATAAATTCAGATATTTGTTTATTACAGTCTTTTAAAGCTCAAAGCTAGTTATGTCCTAAAGCAACATCAAATGTTAATTGTCTCGAAAGATAATATAAGAGTGGTTACTGTGCTTTGAATGGTAACTTCTGACATAGACTAATCTCTTAAATTCCTTGTTGTAATAGTCGGCGGAGAAAGACATAACTTACTTCTACCTTGTGGTGGTTATATTGAGATACAAGTATAACAGTAACAAAGGGAACCAGAAAACCAATAGTAAAGGACAAAATCGTACAATCTTTCTGTCACCATCGCCATTATCTGCGACAACTATTAGTTATTAATGTCCGAGCATCATTAAGAGTAACAACAAAACCAACCATGGTATTGATGTTCACATATTTTCTTTTTTTCTAAAGTTTTTTTAAAAATCTTGTGACCTTCTCATTTAAAATAGGAATATTCGGTATGAATTGCGACTGACAATTATTACATTAATGATTAGAAGGAAAAGGTTTTGCAAGAAAGAACTTTGGCAGGATCAACTGACCATTCCGTAATGCCGCTCAATGCATTCCATATAACTTACTCAAAGTGCTTATTTGAACGACTGCATAATTAGTTGTTTGTACGTTTGCCTCTAACAAAGCAACTTATAGTCTAGGAGCATTCTATTGGAGCTAGAAACACTGGATATATTTTAATTGATACTGTATTTCACATGTGATATTGCATTTTGTTTTGCAATCTCGGATTCTCCTGTTGTAACTGTATGACTCATCAATATTTATCTCAAATTAACCCAAACAAAAGAAGAAGATGGAGCAAGCAGAAGACTTCTTGATTTTGGTATTTAGGTGGTGAAACAACGATCGTTTCCACCGATGGACTCAAGATCGTAAAGGGTTACTAATGTCTCATCAGTAGAGATAAGGCAGCCGATAATTTCAGCGTCCAAATAATTGGCATGTAGAAGATTATTTAAGATTATTGAACTTTCTTTGAATTTTCTCTTATGATAATTGAACTGTTATTCCGTCAATACACTTAACCTGAATCCAACATAGTTTTACTGCACTTATCTTAAATTTTATATCTTTGTTTTCATTTTAATTGATGTGATATGAATTCTTACACACTTTTAACATATTAATATATAAATAATTATCTAAATGCTCACGAGTTTATTATACGCCCGAAGGGACGTATTATGCTATCGCCTCGGCGTCCGTCTGTCCGTCCGTCCGTCCGTCCGTCCGTCTGTCCGTTAGCAATTTCCCTTCCGCTCTGTAACTCTAGAACCCCTTGAAGGATTTCGAAGAAACCTGACA
>JAUMHA010015898.1:0-11041 GCA_032359765.1 Saxidomus gigantea
AAATGAGACCTCTAGTGCACAATTTGACAAATTTACTGTGATTTCTTATCCTATCATATATTAATGATCACATTGTATATGCAATACAGTTCAAGCATTCACGAGTTTTCATTTTCAGTCTACTACTGACCGGCTTTTATAATGGCATTTTCTAAAACAGGATTTACTCAAGTCGACCTTAATTGAAGACTTTGTTACAAATTAACCATTCCATGTTCGTATCATCATACGTCACTTTGCGCTAAATATCTAAACTAGCGAAAGTTAAAGATTTGAGAAGTTGTGAACGCAAAGGACTCAATTCCACGCTCATCTACTAACATAGATAATGGTCTTTCGGATGAGACTTAAAAACGAGGTTCGATGTGTCGGTGCTTTACACCGGGCATGTTAAAGAACCAAGGGGTGTCTCTTTATGGAATTTGTAAGCAGTGCGCTAAAACTTACTGCGCCAAATGAAGGACGTTTACAGTACATTTTATTTTCAAGGCTGTAAGTCTGTTATTTGGTGACAAATTAAAAATATGGTGTTTTAGAGACATGCGTAGTGTATAAATTTTATCATTGTTTCAGCATGCACATGTAAACTGTACTTGATAGCAGTTGATCCTGTCTCTTCTCAGTGTAATACACGTGTATGGTGTCATGAAGTGAACCAGCTTTATGACAGAACATTAATTAGCTATGAACGAAAATGGCCTCTACAGAAGTAAGTAAGAAAATAGAACTTTATTATATCAGTGTGGAGTACATTCTTGAGGGTCGCATTTTTTCTGTGGTATTTTGAGACACTCGTGCTTTTTTTACTATGTTTCATTATCAATAGACAAATCTGGCGTATTTAACATTGACTTCCTTTGAGCCTCTGAAAACCCTTTTTAATATTTTTCTTAATTACAACCTGTATCAGCGTGTGCTTTTCCAATTTCAAAATGATAATAATAGAAGACCTTACAGTTAACGAATGGGGATGAAGATACCTGAGATAGTGATGAACTGAAAAAGAAACGTTCAAATAGTTGTTATACACTCAATAAAAGTCCAAGATAAATTTGCAAATTAACGTAATGTTTTTACTTTATATCTTTTGGCGGTCACGCATTTGAAACAAACTGCTTTTAGTACTTTTGCTAGTAAAACTGTTGGTTAGAATAAAATAATTACTTCTGTAATTGTATTGTATTGGGGAGAGTTACCTTATAAGTGGCAAGCACTTGTGGCTCAAACCATTTGCTGATTATTTGGCAATAAACAAAGTTTAAACTAACAAAAATTAAAGGTATACCGCTAATAAGTTTTCTATATTTTGAAAACCAAAATAAAACGTATTGTATCGTATCTTATCGTATCGTATCGTATTGTAACGTATCGTTTTGTATTGTAGTTTTTATAAGACTAATAAGAATTTTAATTGCATTATCCCAATATCAAAAGTCACGAAATGGCGAGTTGCATGCAGTTTATTGAAAAGATGCCTGATGTTTGCGTATCTGTTAAATGATGTCAAATATTGAATAGCTTGACTCGAATAACCCTGTGAATACTTCCTGGAGTTGGAAGGAGATCGATTGTAAAGCACTGGCATAAAATTCAATAAAAATAACACGTTCGTCTATTGGGAAACATAATACTGTAAAAATCAGAACGCAGAAAAACTACAACAGAGAAGACTTTCAACAATCCTTATTTTCATCAGATTGGAGTTATGTAATGCTCAGTGACAATGTTAATGCAGCTTGGTGTAGTTTTAAACATATTTCTTCTGTGTGTGATAAATAAAAGTGCTTCTGTAAAGGAAATGAGAATCAAACAGCGGACAAAACCATGGATGAATGATGACATTTTGCAAAGTATAAATGCCAGAGACAAAGCTTTTAACTTGTATAAAACAATAAAACGCCAGAACATTATGATAGTTTTAGAGAGCTTAGACATAATACTCAGTCTCTAATTCACAATGCCAAGAAAACTATTTTAAAAACTAGATTTTAAAGTATTGAAAACAATAAATCTGCCTCCAAGTCTCTTTGGAAACAGCTTGGTTTACCATCTTAAAAAGGTGTTAGTTTTTCTAGTAATATTGGTTTGAAAATTAATGGAGAAATCTTCTTTGATGTTTTAAATGTTGCTGAAAAAAATAACAGTTTTTATACAACTGTTGCTTCAAAATTAGTTGAAAAGTTACAAAGAAGTTGTTTTAAATATGATAAATCTTTTGTAAGAACATTCTATTTATCTAAAGGTGTTTCCGATGATCTTAAGAACGCCCGGGTAACCCCTCTTTACAAGAAACGTGATTAAACTGAAGTTACTAATTATCACCCAGTGTCTATTTTGTGTGTTTATTTCGAAGCTTTTTGAAAGGGTCATCTATGATCAAAGGGAAGGTTATTGAGTAAGAAGAAAATTTTAGAAGTTTAGAAGTTTCAGTTTGGTTTTAGACGCGGATTTTCTACAGACACTTATCTTATCCGTCTATTTGATTCTGTTAAATTTCAAATGGATCAAGGTAAAATAGTAGGAATGGTTCTCCTTGATTTGCAGAAGGCGTTCTACAGGTCAATGATAGCATTTTATTAATGAAACTGAATGCAGTTTGCCTCAGTGCTGATGCTGTCCGATAAATTCAATCTTATCTTTCAGATAGACAACAATTAGTTGAAGTATCTGGTGTTTATTCCAGCCAGGCTTCTGTCACTTGTGGGTTACCTCAAGGATCAATCTTGGGCCTGCTTTTATTTTTAATTTATGTTAACGATATGTCGGCTGTCGCCAGAAACAAACTATTATTGTAAGCTGACGACACTGGGATCCTTGTGTGTGGCAAAAGTAATTCCGACATTGAATTCCTTTTATCGCTTGAGATGGAGCATGTAAGTGAATGGCTTGTCGATAACAAGCTTTCACCAAGGTTAAGGTCAAAAAGTAATTTAAATATATCATGTAACAGTACAAATATCCAGGCTACCAGCTCAGTTAAATATCTAGGCAACTTTGGACCAGAATATTTTCTTTGATGACATTGCACGGTCAGTGGTGACGAAGTCAAATGCCCAGCTAAAATACTTGTATCGGGAAAGTTCATTCCTGGATATCCACGCTAGGAAACTCTTGGTCATGTCCTTAATTCAGTGCCATTTTGATTATGTTTGTTCTTTTTGGTACTCAAGTTTGACTCAATATTGGAAGAAAAGGCACAACCTAGACTTTTTTTTGTTTTGAATAAGGACAGCAGGTCACATGTTGGGTTAGAGCAATCTAAGGTTATTAACTGGTTACCGGTCTCCAAGACAGTTGATCAGATAACGCTTTGTCTTGTTCATGAAATAAAGTCAGATATAGCCCCAGAATACCTTGAGGAGCATTTTGTACCCCTTAATCATGTCCATGACCTCTCTACCAGGTCCAGAGTGTCTACACTTTCACTCTCAGTATCATATTCCAATGAAAGCTATTCTTTTAGTGGCACATGACGATTCTTTTACCAAAGGTAGGAAGCTTTGGTAGAAAATCGTTTGCTTTTAATAGTATTGCTCTGTGGAACGGCCTTCCTCAAAATCTTAGAGATATTCAATCTTCCCACACCTTGAAGCATGCCACCAAAGTCCATTTAATGGCCAGTTAGTTTTATTTTAATTTTTAAAAGTATTTGAATCTTTTAATAGTTTTAAGAATCTCAGGTGTTACATATTCTTGTATAAGCACGACAGTACTTTACCCATTTTTAGCCTTCACATTTCACTTTAATGCTAATTTATATTAAATTTCTACAGTTTGGCTGACGATTTCTGTGATGTACTATTTCAAGATTCATTAATGTGATACAAATTTGGTCTGTGGTTTTAATGTGATAGAAACTTGGACTGTGATATATGTGATCACAACTTTTAAAATTATTACAATTAATGCTTTACTGATTAATATAAGTATTGGATTGAATTTTATACACATTAACAACACTTTCTGTGTCATGCCTCCAACGTCAGGGACCACAATGGAAATTCGAGGAATCCGTTCCTCCTTTTTGTGTTGTCCCTGATATTGGTGGGCACTACATGGCTCATATATTTATATTTGTCATATATTTAAGTCATGTCATACTTCTAGTCTGCTTAATAATTTGATTATTGTTATACATATTGTATCATTATGCATCAATATGTCATTGACATGTCATGTACACTTTTACCGAATAAAACTTACTTACTTACTTTTGATGTTCTCAGCTTTCTTTCAAAAGACACAAAATGTGCGTTTTTTAACTGTGTAAAATGTCTGCTGTGAAAATTTGCAAAACTCTGAAGAGATGAACGTAATTAACTCAATTGCACGCAAATTTTAAAGTAGCTGTCTTTTTCATGATCAGTTCTCGAAATATTTGCAAATCTTAACATCGTTTTGTAATTTTTAAAATATTTATAACGTCACGTGGTGTTTATATGGATGTAAAAGTGAAACGTCACGTGGTGTTTATATGGATGTACAAGTGAAACTATGAAAACTTTGATTACAGTCTTTTCACTTGTTTTGAAAATGTACAAAATAATAACCTGCACATCTATTAATAGTTTCGTTGCGCATACAATTTCTTTTAAGACTCATCTCTAAATTTCATGACTTTATAAACGTATGGGCTGCTATTAATTATAACTTGTCTGTCTGTAACATATCAAGAATAGCTGACTGTGCAACAGTAACCTGCCAAATTAGACCATTTATATGATGAAAAGTACACAAAGTAGATGTAGGGCTACGACGATTGATTATGCAATCATATTATTTTTCACCGAGTTAGTTAGTAAAGATTTTCTGAAACGGTTAGGTGAATGATACCATGTACTTGATGCCGTTTACTTTGTAAGTATTTAAGTGTTCTGACGTCAGTCAGTCTGTTTTAATGGATCAAATAACACTGCTATGCAAACTATGTCATATAACAGTGAACTCTACAAACAAAAAACTAGGCCGACAGCGTACTTAGAAGAAATGCAGTTATTTTCCGCGCATTTCGCAAACATGACAAAATGGAACGCACGTAGGGCCGCCTTTTAACGAAGTTTTCGCGAACATACATGTAAATTATTTTTAGTCAACTTTCACTTAACTGAACAAACCGAAGGCGTCGGCGCAGCAGGAAAATGTTGTTTTGTAGGAATTAGTTCAATTGACCTTTGCTAGAATATACTTCCATTTTAAGACAGTCTTTTATATTACTGACTTAACATATAAGATGCCATACTCAGAAAGTCAGACCATTAAATCCCCACCAAAACCACATGTACACGGGATAGGTAATTGTTTTAACTCGTTTCAAATAGTACCACCAAATATTACTTCTAATGACGTTTGAGTAACAAACCCATGTACTGGTGTTAATTTTGTTTAGGAAACGTAAAATGAACTTAATCTGTTGATTAGGTTTATTAAGATCACTTAAATTTGGCATGTAACTGCGTTCTTTCTTTCTTTACACAGCTTAGTTTAGTCCAAATAGTTTCTTGCCACTTTAGTTAACCTGCTACTATACAGTAACATGCCATGCGTCGAAGCAGTGTGTTTTCTTCGTTTTTGCACGCTGTTTGGTTTATATGAATTTGTGCTTTACATTGTAAATAAAAACTTCGCATTCATTCTTTAAATTTAGAAAATTGACCTCGTACAAAAAGCAAACGAAAAATGCATCATGTTTGCTGCACATGGACTATCTTGCACGTGCTATGACCGTAGCACACGTACAGTCATCCACTTTGATTATGCAAGATGATTTAATTACACAGATATACAGACATTGAAAAGAAATTCCAACATTTTGGTCATCTGGGTAATGTTCGGCAAAGCTAAAATTAATAATATCATTTCGAAAAGGATGTCAACATATTACTCATGCACTTGACTGATATTCACAACTAGTCAAATTTCACGAATTGCTAAATATAAAACTAAAGTGGCATTACAAATAAAGTAGACTGACTTTATGTTTCGACAACAAATGGACAATTAAATAAAAACATTTTGGACCAAACAATTACGTATCTCTACGTTATGTGAAAATATTGGAAAACAATTATTAACCATCATATAAAAATGATAGTTTGGATTTAGTTTTTCGTAGGAGAAATTTACAGCATTATCATCATATAATTTTTACGTGTATTCTCCAATAAAATGACTTATTATAAACTGGCAAGCGCTTTTCTCCGACTTAATCCGAATAAAAAGAATTATGTGGTGACAAGGGACAATAATTAGTCAAGACTTGTTAGTTTGAACAAATGGTTTATCGCATAAAATGTGACATAGTATAATGTAATAAATATTCTCATGCGGAAATGAACACCTTCTCTGACATATATCAGTGGTCTAAACACAGATCTTTATTTTTTAAGAAACATAATTGCTCACGTAAAGATAATTGCGGAAATACGAGATTCTTGTATTATATGTTTGTAAGCATTTGAAATATTTGCAAAAATGAATATTTGCTGTCTATTTGATTTAAATTCCCGGATTAACAAATATTGAGGGAGATACTTTTTTTTGAATTTTGAAGATTTTAGAAACCAATGATAACTTTGATTAAAAGAGAAAATGTGCTAAAGAGAAGTACCGGCTTGTTTCAAAGCTGAACTTATGGAATAATAGACACAAACGTTTCCTGACGACTGACAATGTCATTCAAATATCTAGTCTGAATGCAAAATTTAACATGAATCCATAATGAATGAAGAAATCAATAGTGAAAGCAAAAGGATTAAGAATTGCATGGATTTCATAACGGCATATCATAATATTTGTAAACTATGCGACTTTTTCACAATAGTATCCAGTAAAGTTAAAAGGACAGGAACATTTTTGGTGTCCATCTATCATGACCATACAGGTTCCACCGTTTTGACAGTTCAGTGTACATCGCTTATTACAGAAAAGTCCTGTATAATTTGCTTTGCAATGGCATCTGAAAAGACCATGGTTCAATGCCTCTCTGTCGCAATGTCCGTGGTAACACTGGAATCCCGGTGCGCAGATGTCCGGTTTTACACTAGTGTCAATCTCTGCGTGGGAATGAAACTCCGAGAACTTAATATGTTTTGGTGAGGCGGTGTGTGCAAGCCAGCTATTCCTTGCCGCTATCATAGCATTTGGATTTGAGTATTCATGCGGTGAACCTAATAGCATACCACCAAGTGCCTTTAACAAAGTTTTTGACGCTTTATGCTTAGATAGTTTTGAATGCGTCTGAACAAAAGAGTCACATTTAGCGCCATAATATCCCTGATCACATTTGCAATACAGAATTGGACCTTTCCTTGAGCATGTTCCGTGTTTTCCACAATCGTAGGGACACTTTAGTTTATCACATAAAGTTCCCTCATAGCCAGTGAAACACTCGCACACAATTCTATATTTTCTGAGTTCGCTCTCTCTACAATATCCATTGACACAGCCCACTGCTTTGCATAGTTTATCGTTATCGAAGACAACATGTCTTTTTGCTCGCAGTTTCTTACTGTTAACGGTCTCAGTTGAACTTCTGTCAGCTATCACATTTCCGTTTACAAAGGATGAAGTTATCGCCATTATTAGCGCTAGGTGCATTTGCACTTTGAATGTATCCATCCTACTGTCAGATATCCTTGCAAACTGTTACAAGTCCTTGCAAACCTTTGACAAGAGCGTTCCTTTTCGTTTTCTGTAGGTGCAAGATATCATTTATTTTACAGATTTTCCTATTAGAATGCAAGTGCAAACTCCAGATTTCGTTCAGATGTGTTTTTAAAATTAAATTTATTATACTTTATTTTGTATGTTGTTATATTTTCTGCGTTTTTGTTAATTTAATAACTCTTGTTAACATCTAATATTTCTGCGATGCGCTCTTCGAGACGGTTTACCAACGATGAAGACAGGAGTTGCCGTAGTCCCATTATATAGCCATACACCTGTCACGGTTATATTGTTAACGCATTACCATTGTTAATTATCATGACGTTATTACGGGCAAATACGATGTAAACATGAGTTAGAAGATGAACTACTCGAACCGCCTCGTAGCTTGTTAAAATGATGTATTTGTCAGTTGGTTTGATGCGATGAACATACGTTTACAACGTATCACCTCCCCCACTACTACAGGGAAATAATGTGACGAACTGTTTTCCTCCTTCTGTATCAACTGTTTCTTACAAACATAGGTGATCCCTAGGCGATTTCTTGGAATGTGTGTGTGTATGTGTGCTTTTTCTTTCTTAATTTTATGATTTCGCAAGCTGTATTTTGATGTATCGGCTGCCCATGATAAATTGCGGACGTTGATCGGTAGCAAGTTGTTGACAACAATAACTACTAAAAACTATCAGGAAACAATAGTCGCTTGCAAAATCTTTCTTGCTCTTCACAGTGCGAAATAATTTACCTTACAAATCTATTCACTTTACTTTTCATTTCAATTAATTAATAAATTTCATTAATATATTTTTAATTAATTAATTAATTTATTTATTTATTTATTTATTTGTTTCATTATGTGTTTATTGATTAAATTCTATTTACTGCCTGTCTGCCTGCCTGCCTGCCTACCTGCCTGTCTGTCTGTCTTTATTTGTTACATGCAATTATAATAAACAGGTGCATTTTCGCCTGACTGCATATAGTGACTTGTTGATCAATTATCAAACGGATATACAGGCGCCTGGTTGGGGTTATAGTTTGTAATTTTGGCTTTTTTTAAACAATGACCCGACCCTTTTTCATTGTTCATTTCAACATGAACGAAAACATTGAATGGTTTCGTTCTTAAGAAATTACAAAGACACCACGAAGTCAGTTCACTATTCATTAAATCATTAATTCATTAATTCGTTAATTCATTAATGCATTAATTCATTCATTTATTCATTCATTCAATCAATCAATTTATTATTATACATGGAATAAAAATAAAACAGAAAAAAGAAATGTTTTAAGTCAACAACAGAGATAGGGAATATATACCGTATCAGTTTAAATATGTGCACAACTAGAGCCAAAAAAAGAAACAACACTAAAAACATGGAAAAATCGAATGAGAACAGGAGAGGAGAAAAAAAGAAGGTTGAAAAAAATATATCACAAAACGCAAAACGTCTTTACTCAGGCGTTTATCAGTTTTACTAGTACAAACAAAGAAAAGGAGAAAGAAACGTTAAGTCAACACTGCTCTTTATGAATTCGCACTAAAAGATATTAAACATGTTGAATCTGCCACCCACATAATCAGGATATTAAAACAATAGATTGCAAAGAAATTCCGCGCCATTTCATTGGATAAACAGTCTCAAGCACAATCTTGACAGGCGGCGTGAAATTTTCACTGGAGCTGTCATCTTTCGCTGATAACTACAAAATTTATACACGCATCCATTTTACTTGATGAACATACAGAAAAATGAAGCTTAATTCCGGCAAAAAAAATCATAAAATGTTACAGTGATCGACGGTGACACGATCTACATTCAAAAACAAACAAGTGTGATATTTAACAACTAAATGTCACGGTTAACTTCGAATTCTAATTTGACCCTTGTTCATATTCAAAATTCCATATTAGGTAAGGTATGCACGCCATATTTCTTGAATCATCTAAAATCTGCAGAGAATCACCTTTGCCAAAGTTGACTTTTTATTCATATTCGGAAATCTTCAAACATAATTGTTTGTCTGTCTTTATTTATTTAACGAGGATCCACTCTTCAATAGGGCACTATGATATGTCTTTCTTCATCCATCATCGATTTTGAGCCAAAGTAGTAAAGAATGAACCCGACCGTAATTTGCAAACAATTTTTGATCAATGAGTTATCAAGTAAGTCTATGATCATTTCTTTGGAATGGTTATACGTCGGTTGTCTGTAACTTGTTCTTTTTATCCACTGTGCCTCATGCCCCATTCTTGTTGCCTTTTTTGTACCAGAACTCAAAAAGTATACTAGTAATTATTTGTAAAGGGTCGTGCACATTAACTTCACGATCATTTAGCTTTGATTTTACCTCATTTCTGCATTAGGTAATGCCATACATTCATAGTCTTTATTGTACACTTACTCCGTTACTTCTTTTATGTTTTCGAGTTTTCAGTTTATCTTTTTATTTCTATTGCACTGAGGGTCACTACGAGGATTTGTTACTTTTTGAGTGACTGAAACACATTGCATATGCGCCCAATTTCTGTGTTTGAAAATGAAATACATAAATGTCCCCCATTCAAATTCGCCAAAAATATAACCCTATAAACGTGAATCCTCGGCAAACGTAACCGATATATTTTTTTTGGATTTCCTACCAATGAGATCCAAATATTTCATTCTTATGGTTCTTGGGTTTTGAACCGTAGATATCCTTCCGCAAAACCAACCGATTGCGTCTGTGGAGAGCATTCCTCAATATTGACAATATTTATTACCGAATTATGTGATCATGGCGTGGTGAACATACAATTTAATGTGTTATTTCTAAAGCTCAATTTTGAATATTTCAGGCCGACATTAATACAGATTATCTGACAGAGAAGTAAGCTTACTAAATTCTTTTTAAAAAAAAGTGCCACTATTTTGCACCAGATGAAAATATATGCTATATTTTTCTAGAAATGGCTTGTATCGCCTCAGACAAATGCATAGGGAAAAGTGAGTAGTTTTATTTTAAGGTGTATTTTTTTAATTCACGAACAAAAAATTGCATTCCATTTGTACTAGTTACAATTAATGAAAAGATTGTTAGACAACATATTTACTTTTTAGGCTACGTCTTTGCCAATATTTTAATAAGACAACATATTTACTTTTTAGGCTACGTCTTTGTCAATATTTTAATATACTCGTCAAAGAGTTCGATGTCAACACCAAAAGTTCCACAATGTAGTTACATGTAATAGAAGAAGTACCAACTTAAGACACGGAAGAATGATATGTCTTTTTACCAATGTAAATGTATATAACATTTGTTGTTTATAAAGTACCGTTGAAAGTTTCTCAGTTTTTAAACAAGTGTTTTGATTGAAAGTTGT